>CM045563.1:16715799-16759810 GCA_024721245.1 Mitragyna speciosa | reverse complement strand
TCAACAACATTAGCCTGAAAATTACTGTTAGATGTACATTCAAATCTTTTATGTCCAAATTTTTCACAGTTATAACACTGAATCCTCTGGCCATCATTATTTTGGTTAAAATTATATCTATTTTCATAATTATAACCATAACATCTACCTCTACCAGGGCCATTTCTAAAATTAAAATTGTCACCTCTATCACCACGTTGAGAATTCCATCTGCCTCTACCTCTGTTGTTGTAGCCACGACCTTTGTTGCCATTGTCGTGATTTCTCTGTTGAAAATTTCCTTGCTCATTGGGTTCATCCTTTGCCTTCAAAATTTAACTGTGTCTGTAGGGCTTTTCTACGGTATCCGGGGTGTGCTCCATCTTCCCATTAATTCTCTGTTCATATAGAATTAATGAGCCTTGCAATTCTTCAATTTTTAATTCTGACAAATCTTGGTTTCTTGAATTACTGTCACCACGTGATCAAACTTCATGGGTAAAGTGGTAAGAACTTCTCAACAAATACCCTAATCAGAAAGTTGATGATTATTGAGTGCCATCTCGTTCGTTGATCTCTGACAGAACGGGAAAAAAATATGATTCAATTGATTCAGATTGTTCCATTGTTGCAAAGTTCAAACTTCTTCTTTAGACATCATCAAATTACTTTGTTGAACCCGATCTACGCCTTTGAATGTTTTCTCCAAAATATCCCAAGCCTCCTTCACCGTATCTACAGTAGCAATTTTTTCAAAAAGTTAATATCTCAAATTCCCTGATGAATTTGTGACAGCTCCATGTTAATCCCTCTTTGTCTCGTTGTGCCATCAGCGTCTTCACCAATCTCCTTCTTCTACGTATTGATTTAACCCGTATGCCTTTAGATGGGTTAACATCTGTTTCCCTCCAAAAATTATACTCCTCCCTATTCTTCAATTTTGGAAGCTGAACAAAGTAATATTTGTTGGTGCCATGACTCTGATACCACTTTGATGGAGCCCACTTCGAATAGATAAATAAAACACACAGGAATTTTGACAAGAAGACACAAAGAAAAATGAGAGAAAATTCTTTATTGAAAATCGTAAGAGGGGCTGCTGCAATTGTCTAATAAAAAACCGTAAGAAAGCTACAGTGCAAAGAAGAGAAAACGGCGCTAAAAAAGGAGAGATCTAGCAATCCACCAAAAACAAACCGTAAGTAGTACTAACCTAGCATGGGAAATAATAACATGCACACACACCACATAGACCCAACTACTATAAACCTATTAAATAACGACACATGGCACTAATAAACAAAATAAATTAATACTTGGTTTATCTTCTTACATATTTTAGTTTATTTGTTACCTTTTAAGGAGAGAAAGAAGATTTAGAATTTTACAAACGAAATATTCTTATGGAGGTCGGATTTAAACAGAGAAAGTTAACATGCCACCTAAGAATTGAATGAAACGCATTCTCCTAAAGTGAAACTTAAGAAATTCCTCTTCTAGTATTATTCTAAATCTAGTAGCAACAAGGTAGTAGCACAACTTGCAGCCAGCCATCATTACAATGTCTCAGCAAATAGTCAGAGAAGCTTCTTTGTTTGACTTCTATACCATAACAGCAACTCCCTCATCGATAAAGAAGTGTGAATTCACAATTGACTCAGTTCATTTGGTACCAAGTTCAAAATCTTTGAGAAAGGAATCGAATGTACTGACTATACTTGTGCTATACATGTATTTGGACCTGTCTACTTGATCCCCCTCTGGAATTGCATAGGTGGATTCAACAGATGAGGAGGAGATTGTATTCTGTTTGAGTATAGCATGCGAATCGGAGGACACACCAGAAAAAGATGATGGACCGATGCATATAGTGGCTCCCTCGGTAGCTACAGCAACCACTTCTGCTGGCCAATTTGGTGGATAGTGACCCACCTGGTAGTGGTGGCAGAGTTACAATAGTCATTGACTCCCCTTGTTGGTCTAGACATAGATAAGTGCAAAGACATCACAAAAGCTACAAAGCAAGCATTAAAAAAAGACTAGACATCTGTCAAAAACTACAAACGGTTGGATGGGTTTACGTCCAAAACATGACAAGCAAGAAACATTTTGGAAAATTACTAAATCCAAATGTGAATGCGTATTATGTGGAGCAGTAAAGCTCTAATGGGAGATCCTTAGGTGGATCGGTCCACAATTTGTGGATCTTGTGATTTAAAAGAGCGTCAAGTAAGTAAAGTGATGCATGCTGATGTAAAAAAATGATATAAAAATATTTATGTAGTTATATTTTAAATTATAAGGTCCATAGAGGCTATAGACCAGTTATATTTAAGAATTTTCCAGCTCTGATTGCGTAGTTAATGCCATTGCGCGATATTAAAAAGTTGAAGCCACGAAGGAACAATTGAAACTTGCACGGATAGACAGTTTTAGATCTATTGGATGGAAGAATACCTACCTTCGTTGTGATTTTAGAATACACTTGGCTGACTGACCTTGTTTCCTCGTGCTTGTCACTTGGCATGGCAGAAATATTTGTCTTGTTTGGGGAAGAGGGGTGCATAATTATGATCGCCCAAATTAAGAAAATACAACAGGGTAGTACGTAAATTACTTCGATTTACACATTTGTCACGTCTCTCCAAAAGATATTTTAGTTTTTACATAAGTTAGTCTAGATCGTAATCACATACGCAATAAGAGCTCGCAAGATTCAAAACGTGTTTATATATCAAGTATTTTAACTCACTCGTTTTTTATTTTTTATGTTGATAAATCTTACACTTACAATGGAGGTGGCGAATTGGTGTTAATGGGATTCAAATCCTGACGTTTAAGGTAAAGTCATAGAGTTTTAACTACTCGATTCTCTATTCGTCCCCAACTCACTCATATAAAAAATATTTTACACTGACAATGTATGCAAGATTAGTAATTAGTCATACATCACATGAGTATCTTCATTCAAAATGTGCACACATTAAGATGAGACATATTCAATTTGATTGATGGTAGGATTCCCACATCGATAAGTGATAGTGTAGGAAATGGGGTAGATAAGTTTGATAGGCTGCACAAAAGTTGAATCATTTTTTGTGTATTTCATCTCTTCTCTTCTTCTACTACTTCCCCCTTCCCTATTACTGTTGAAAAAAGAAATCAAAAGACCTATGCGAGATTTATCTAGTTGAGTGGAGTGGTTAGTTAACTTCTAATAGCAGCTCGCTAGTTTCGAGCCTGTGTCAAGTAGGATTCTCACATCGATAAGTGGTAGTGTAGGAAATAGGTAGATAAGTTTGATGGGCTGCACAAAAGGTTTGGATTTTTTTTATGTACCTCATTCTCTCCTCTTTCTACTCTCCCCCATTCCCTATTAACTGTGAAAACAAGAAAAGAAAAGACCTGTGCAAGATTTATCTAGTTGAGTGGAGTGTTAGTTAACCTCTGGTAGCAGCTCACTAGTTTCAAGCTTGTGTCGCATAGGATTCTCACATCGATAAATGGTTGTGTAGGAAATGGGTAGATAAGATTGATGGGCTGCACAAAAGGTTGGATCCCTTTTGTGTACCTTATCTCTCCTCTTTCTACTTGCCCCCTTTCCCTATTAACTGTTGAAAAAAGAAAAAAAAAAAAAGACCTGTGCGAGATTTATCTAGTTGAGTGGAGTGTCAGTTAACCTCTAGTAGCAGCTCGCTAATTTCGAGTCTGTGTCAAGTAGGAATCCCATATCGATAAGTGGTAGTGTAGGAAATGGGTAGATAAGTTTGATGGGTTGCACAAAAGGTTAGATCCCTTATGTGTACCTCATCTCTCCTCTTTCTACTCTCCCCCTTCCCTATTAACTGTTGAAAAAAAAAATATTCAATTTGATTGATAGGCTTTGGATCAATTTCAGAACTAGGTAAGTTGTGGGCTGCTAAGTTGCTAGGGTTTTAATCTGTTTCGACAAGTCTGTAGCTCGAAGAAATGAGATCCAATTAGGCAAAGCATTAGGCCGCTAAGGCAGCATGCCTGTTTTTGTGGCCCAAAGCGAGTGTTGTGGCCCAAAGCAAGCTTTGTTAAGTTCAGTGACCCAACTAGTCCCACTTCAGGTGTCCCATTGCCCAATTTCCTTTGTCGCATGGTGTCTCTTAAACGTTGAGCCAACCTTTTATTTATTTATTTATTTATTTCTTTTATGTTTTTTTCCCGGTGAATGGGAAAGATAGGTAAGTTACTTCACTCCTACCTTTTGTTAGGAACATTATGCCCATATAACACCGTCTTAATTATCTGTGTATTTTAGATGTATTTTGAATCATAGTTTGTGAAAAGAAAACATGAACTATCAACTTCATAAAATGCCTCGAGCTCATCTAACTACCAACCTTGCCGAAGTGCTTAGATCTTTCTACAATTTAATCAATATATGATTGTGGGCATGAGGGGTGAGCAAATTCGATAAATACCAAATTATTGACTGAATAATGAATTCGATTTTTTGAAATTAGTAATTCAGTAGTTTAGAAATATTAAAAAAATTAAATCGAATTCGGTCGGTAATCAAAAATAAAATTCTAATTCGGTAATATCGAATATACCGAATTTAATTTGAATTCGGTATATATATACCGAATTCAAATTACCGAATATAGCATTAATTGGGTTAGTAATTCAATAGTGGGCTAGGTTACTTGGTTCTTGGATTGGGCCATTATTTCCTCACCATTATTTTTTAATTTTTTAATTTATTTTTTTAATTCGGTTATCGAATTGATATATCGATTTACCGAATTCTGTTCGGTATTAAGTGAAATCGAAATTGAATTCAGTCGGTAAATTTAAAAAAAAAATTAAATTTACCGATTTTAAATTATCGAATTACTGAATTACAGACTGATTCTCACCCCTAGGGATAACTATGAATATAAGCGTTCCAAATACATGATACAAAAAGTAACAATTAATCTTATTTCTTTTACTCGTATAAATAGTTAAAACATACCTATTCCAATTCTCGTCTATTGACCTAATTGAGACATGGATCACTAATTCATGAAGAGTATGAATAATTTTACGCTGTAGACGATTCGATATCCTCTTCAATTGTAAAAAAGTGCTCCATCCTTGTTTCTTTTGAAATCACTTTAACGGCAGACCTATTATCAAAGTTTGAATTTGCGTCTAAATTTAGCGTTTTCCACAATTGTCAAATTTTGAAAATAATTTAGATAGCAGTTTTTTTTTTTTTTGAAAAAAATTATTGTTCGATGTTGATTTGACATAAAGTAAAATCATTCTGGTCCACTGATGCATCTTTCTAGTGGATTTGAATTATTATTAATTTTAAATATTAATACAAAAGATTAATGATTAACATATTATATAAACATCTCAGGCTGACTTCGACGGCTGCATTAATGCATCACCGCCAAGCGTTGTTCTCAAAGATCATAGGTTGAATGCTTATTAAGAATACCAAAACTCGACCGGCATCATTGGCAGGGCAAGCCGCGTGGTTTTCCTGGTGTAATTGGGTAGTTGTGATTGGGACTCAACACTTGAGATATTTGGTCTAATATATACATAAATAAGAAGATAATTTAATTTTATTATATCTTCATTGAAGGTTCCGTGTTTGTATAATTAAAAAGCAAAGAGATAAATAAATTAATCTCAATCATTTGAAAAAAAAAAGGTGAAAGTTTTAGAAATCCCAAATTTTCTTTGCACAAATAGAATAATTACGAATGCTTTTAACAGTTTCACGGATGAAGGAAAAGAGCCATGGTATTAGCAATTAGTTGTAGAAATTATTAAACATATAGTGGCGGTGGCTGTGGCGGTGGCGGCTCACTGGACAAAGTCATCCATTGGAATTCAAACCTTTAATGAATTCTTTATAAGATCTAGATAATCCACTTAAAGAAATACAAATCTTACAGAAAATCTTAATGAATCTCAACACAGGTGCATTGCATCTTCATTGACACGTGTACTACTGCATTTTTGTTTATTCCCAATAAACAAAAATTGATCATTACATTGGCGCATTCTTATACGGACTCCTTTTATAGGTGACACCTGTAAATTAGAAGTGAGCTACGAAAACTTAGCACCACCCTCACATTCAATAAAAATTCCATTACATGCATGAATAATGGGGTCATTGAGTGCGAAACCTTCAATATATTGATCCTTTTTTCAAAGTTGTGATCAAGTCATGTCCTGAACCATGAGGCACAAGCAATATAGTACCATATAGTTTTTGTCCCCAATACAGAGTACATTGACGTCGATTGTGAACAAATATACACCACAGAAAACAAAATGCATTATCTACACCTCTTGGTTTTCGTTTCTCTTTGGTGTGAAATTTGTAGGCTTTTCAAAGCCAGAATGGACATTTTGGTTCCAATCTGGACTGCAAGCAACAGTCCCGTTGGCCTCCTTAACCACCCAAATTTTGATTTTCTGGGTGAGGGTGACACCTGGGTTCCAAGATGGTCAACCAATTAATGGTCGATCGACATATTTGAACTTCGATCATTTTGTTGCACGAGGTTAAATGGACTCAATGGTCGAACTTGAATGATGTCTTCTTTCTTGAATTTGTACTTGAAGACCACCTCTAATACTGGCTGTTAATCCTGGCATGAACCTAGGCGTATGACTTGTTGGCACGGTGACTTGGATGTCGAATTGCCTAATTAATGAAAGAGCAATACTTTTCATCTCCACAAGGGCTATGTCCTTGCCCAAACAAACCCTAAGGCCACCTTGAAAAACTGGATACTTGAATGGGCTTTCTGGCTTGAATCTCCCGTTTTGCAACCACCTTTCTGGCTTGAATTCAAGACAATCAGGACCCCAAATGCTTTGCATCCGACCCATTGCATAAGGGTGATAGGTCACCCTTGTACCTTTCCTGACAAAGGTACCATCAGGGAGAACATCATCTTCTTGACAATACTTCGAATCAAATTGAACTGGTGGAAATAACCTCATGCTCTCGTACATTGCTGCTTGCAAATAATGCATCTTTTGCATTTGCTCGAAGCTCGCGAGGTTGATCTGTGCTGAAGTACCCATGACACGATTTGATTCGTCAACGATTGCTTCTTTGACCTCTGGATGTTTTGCCAATAACCAAAAGAAGCAGGTCAAGGCAGAAGAAACCGTGTCTCGCCCGGCCAAAAGAAAGCTAACTATGATGTCTCTTAGATACTTGTCATCATCAATGTTGCCCATGAATCTTGACAATAGGTCTCGAGAGGTCGAGAAATCCTTGTCCCTCTTTTGTTTGATGACTTCCTCAGCGAGGGAATTCACCAATTGAATGGCTTCTTTTAGCTTCTTCTCGCTTCCTATATTGAGGAACTTCTTGAACTTCCAGATCAAAGGCGAAGCTGTCATTGCTCTCGCCGCTGATAATTGTGATGCAAGATCAAATGCATTCGCCAATTCTGAAACCGGTAGAGATAAATCAAGACAAGCAGGATCCAAACCGAATGAGAATTTGCAGATTGTGTCGAACGAGAATCGCCTAAGCACGTCTTGCAAGTCCAAAACTGCTCCCTCTTTACCAGCAACTGATGAGAAGAGTGGTATTAGCCTCGTCCGGATTTCATTGGCAACAGTTTCAAACGCATATGACCTTATTGAAAGACTTCCCAGCTCCAAACTGGCCATTTTGCGCTGAAACTTCCAAGAATCCCCATCGACGTTGAATATTCCACGACCCAAAAGATCACCCAAAATAGCAGAAAAAGGCTTCCCTTTTGGGAAATTTTCAAACCGTGTTTTGAGAATGTACTCAACATTCTTGGGATTTGCAGTGATAATGTTGCCAAGAACATGAACATGAATTGTCCCAGATGGACATTTTTGTAGAAGATGAGAATACCAATCACAAAGATTATTAAACTCAAGAGACCAGCCCGCAGCTAAATAACTTCTGCACAAGTCGCAGTTGCACCATGGCTTCAATCTTAAGATATAAACCAAAACTGATAAAACAGAAAACATGATGGTAAAACCAAAGAACAAGAATCCAAGCCCTGTTTGCAAAACTTGCAACCAAAATGCATATTCAAAAGAAGCCATGAATGAATAATAACTATTAGAAAGCCAGAACAAGAGGGCAGATAGACAAGAGAAGATGATGAAAAAGAAATGATAAATCAGAGAGAAACTAGAGAGTTGATGCTGAAAATAGATGAGAGGCTCTCTATATATATTATATATATTGATGGCTTGGTTGGAACTTGGACGTGTTGGGGTTAGGCCACTTGATTTGTGGGTTCATGAAAAGAGTCAAAGATACAACTAGATACAGTTAAGGTTACTACAACTACTATAGTTGATGGAACCTAAAAAGTACAAAACAGGAGCTTGACTCATAAACTGGCACAAAAAAACGCGTGCGAAATATAAAAAGGGGTCCCAACTCGCAACAACCTATGGGGGTCATTTTGTCGACTTGGCCACTTGAAGCATTCAATTCAATTCACGTGCTCAATTTGATGTTATCTATTTTAATAGCTCGTATTTTTCTAACATGTGCACTGACAACAACTACTTTGTCACTGTACTGATCTGTGCCTTCTTTTTCTGTACGAATAATTGAAATTGATAAAAGAAGATTTTGTATCTTCTTGTTTCATCCTCAATTTTATTTTATCTTTGCATGTCGGCAAGGAATGTATATTATATAGAGGTGTAGATGATAATTTATAGGTTTTACAGATAAATAAAGTATCATCTTAGATGTCTTGTTAAGAAAAAAGTTGCCTATTAGTTTGGTAAGGTTTGTTTTTTAAGTTTACATATGAAAGTTGTGTGATACTATAAAGACAAAGCTGCTTCGCTAATAGGGTTAATGTGAGAATTAAGTTGATCTATAGAAGTTTTCTTTATTCAATTATAAGTACTTACTGAACCAAAACTAAAATTTTCATTGCAAAGTTATGCTCCAGTCCATAAAAACGTATTTTTGCACCTTTTTAAGAATTTAAGTGATTTTCAGAGTCAAACAACTTTTTCATCATCAACTGCACTTAGCAGTTCTCTATGGCTAGTAGAATTGCAAAAATTTTGACTTCTTATAAGGTAAGTGGATGACAAGTATTCGAAAAATTAGTTTGGGTATACTTGGTAATTGGACTAGTTTCTTTTAAATTTATTTTTCAAAAAAAATTTAAAAAATCCAATTCTTTTTTTTAAATTTTCACTTTCCTACACTTTTATAATTAAATCATTCATATAAATTTTGCTTAATTCTCAAGATAAACACTTATTAAAACCATACAATAATAAATTCAAGACTTTCTAATTTTTTTCCTTTTACAAAATAATTATTAAAACTATATAAAAATATAAAATTAAATCCAAATATTTGTTTATCCAGTTTTGAACAATAAAGGTTTGCTTTCAATATAAATTATATTTTATTTTTAATAAATTTTTTTAAAAATTTAATTTATCTTATGTATGACAAATTCAAGTAATCGATGGTTCGTAACCAGTTATTTAAGTAGCCAAACTAGTATCAATGATATTGTTTGGTACATTTCTTATTCGGTTCAATGTCAGTTGATTTTACTGATATTTTCGTTCGCCGGATTTTTTTAAACAGCCCTATTAGCTAGAAGTGCTATTTTGTGTCCCTTAATACGGTACAATTCGCTAATTGATCAAGTCTACTGTGGATTTTATTTTTTAATTCACATCATAGCCACAAAAGGTAACTTTTAAAACGATGGATTAGAAGTTATATGCAAAATCGTTAAGCCACAAGAGGTGAATAATAATTGGGATAAGAAGCTGCTCGAAATTGGAATCTTACTGCACAGACTGAAAATTTAACTTCTGAAACCAGTCAATTGAAACGTTTAGCCAAGTGGATATTAAAGTTGTGATGATGTATATATCCATCACTGAATTTTGCATGTATCGGATTAATAAAACAAAAATACTTACTTAAGTTTAGCTTTAGCAATATTTCTTATATCTTTTCTTGTTAGAATGGTGAGCAAAGAAAATGTTAGCTTTGGCAAAGAAAATGATCTTCTCAAAATTGCTATGTAGAAATTGCTATTTTTGTACGTCTTAGACTAATCATTCTATACATCGAACCTGGAATAACGTGCGTGTCTATTGATTATTTCCCAGAATATATTTGTAAATATGAAAGGAACTCTTTTTGAAGTTTGCTCTAATCAAAATTTGCTGCCAAAGCTACCTCATGGGAGCGACGTGGAATGGAGGACTGCGCATCTCAAATTCTGTAATTTCTCGATTAGGTCAGATTTCAATAATGTGTGTTCAAATTCAAAGAAGATCAGTATTTAATTTTTCACTTTTGACTTCTCACACTTTGCTGGATCGCATGTTGTGGAAAACTTCGCATTTGGCGGATATCTTCAAACATTCAATTCAAAGTTGCCATTAGAAAGATAAGCGAATTAAGAAACTATATTAAGTATATATGTTAATTATTAGGTCAATATTGAAAACTAGTATAAATTAACATTTCGTATTGCAACTGGTCAAAGCAGAAAATACAGCTAATTATACCTATACAGTCTCAATGATGGGTTTCTGCGTAGCAATGAAATTATATTCTACATTTAGCATACCATCCACAATCATTTTTTAAAAATCTTTCATATGATCTGTGCAAGTCAAAAATCAGTAATTTGATTTTTTTTTTTTTGTTTTTCGAGATAAACTCTTAAAGTCATGTGTTGCATAATTTTACCGACCCAAAACTTTTTGCTATTATGCTATTCTTCTATCGACCCAAAATTTTATGCTATTATGCTATTCTTCTATTTTGATGTAACTTTGAAGCACAAAGAATAAAGTCTTTTTCCCTTATTTATATAGTATTTCTTCCCATCCATCTTATACGTCATAATTTTATTTTTGTATCTCCCAGAATACTGGCCATGATTTGAAAAGCTAAAGAAAATAAACAATTTCGCCAGAGAAAGAAAAAAAGAGTAATAATTAAGCGATGAAACTTTGAATTGGCGGGAATATCTTTTGATACTTTCCTTTATGATCGAGTTAATATATCATAGTCAAATTCTGATTACTGCTGTGACACGCCAAATGGATGGACGGAATGAAAAATAGTAGTAGACTATTTTTCTTTCTAGATTAATGGAAGAATTGCGGAAACTTTCAAACCATATTTTGCATGTTTTCTTCTTCTCCAAGTTTTCGTATGCCAGGTTTGACAAGCAAGTGCAGTAATTAACCTGATTCTTGTGGTGACAATACTTTACGTGGTTTATTGGGAGGCCCATCTACCATGTAAATTTCCCTTCCCAAAACTTTCCGATTTCTGATTGCTTTTCTGATCTAGTCAATAGCATGTACGTGATAGGCAGCAAGCAGTGACAAAATGCAAAGTTTTGCAGATTATTTGTGTTGTTTTCGTTCTTGATTGTTCATCACAATCACATCGGGCATCCACGCACAACTCTTTATTGAAATTTGTGGTAGTACATTACTACTTCTACGCTTTTTTTTCCAGCCACTAGTGTCAATGTTACACCATTAAATTTGACAAATAGAAAGCATAACCAATTTGATCTCTTTCTTTTCTCTTAAGAAAAAGTACCACACCACCATGTAAACGCGCTTGTCATGCAGCTGCATCAGCAGCAGTCCCTATGAAGAGAACTTATCCATTTTAGCTCTCTGCTGTCGCGAAATCAGGGCAATGGTTGCGTGAACTAGTTGTCGTTCTACTTTGTTAATGCTGCAATTCGGTAATTGTCGTTTTAGTGTCGAGTACTTTTGTTTCACTAGACACTTAAATGGATCAAATCTCCTGTCAATTTTTTTTGGTATCCAATTGTGTCGAATGCAAATTGTGTTGTATTACTTAATAGAATGATGTAATTTTATATAGTTTTAGATTAATACGGCGAATTTTAAAATATACTAGACACTATTAGACAAAAAAAAAAAAAAAAAAAAGACAGAGGATTTAGACTGCACTTAAACACCCGAAAATATTCTCATGCGAGTGCTGACACTAAAAAGTTTTAGATATGCATTTATTTCATTTAAACCAGGGACAAAATCTTCTTTAAAGTCCCCCTCGATCAATGGCACGTTTATGGATTAATTGTCTAGGATACTTTTCGGCTTGACCAATTAATTAGAAGTCGGCATGTCAGTTAGATGCCTAATTCATGCCTGGTGTATACGAGCTTAAGGCTCTTCACACAAGGAAAAAATGGCTAAACATACAAGCTTGAAGTTAGATTTTCGGTTCTATAATTTTATGTCATCTGATCAATTTGTTACCTGAAAATTATAGTTAGATCAATTCAATGTTGTGGTACAATGTTTTGGACAAGGCATTGGATACGTGTCAATTGAATACTCACAATTAAGCATGAGTCTACTTTATCGTGATTATCTAACTAGGAGTAGGGAAGCAAATATCACATTGATATTAGTTATTTAATTTTGGGCTTCTACTTTTCTGTCTATATATTCGAATTAAACGAATGGAATCATTCTTAAAGTCAACGATAACAAGCAATCATGTGGGCTATGGAGTTTAAGCTTTACTTGTGTTGTTCGAGCTTTGAAAAGTTCATAAAGCGGTGTAAATATTTTAGTTATTTGTGGTCATGACGAACTAATTTTTATTGGATTCTAGAGAAAAGCATAATGTTATGATGAATTTTATTATAAAATACGTTACTACTTTATTATTCGTAATTTAAACTGAATGTTTTTGTACATTTTTCTTTATCATCTTTGAAACAACGTTTATGTTTTAATAAAGGATTAATAACAATTTTTCCCCTTAAAGGTATGAGAAGTCACATTTTGCCTCCCTAACCTTTAAATATATACATTTTGCCCCCGTAATCTGTTAGGTGAGAGAAAATATAATTAATGAAATAGTCAAATGACACAAATATGCTTCTTTTAGTAAACATGAAAATTTCAAGAAAAAAAAAAAAACTCAGCCATTACAAAATTTTTTAAAAATATTTCTAGAAAACTTCTAAGTAAAATAAACTACTGAATTTTAAATGAGTTAAATATAAAAAAATAGCTAATAAGAAATATGACAATGATATCATAAAAGATTATATTTCTTATACTATTAGAGATGACTCCTACTAATTTCTTATTAAAGTTAAAATTGAGAATTCTGTATTTTTTTTCCTCAGTTTAAGGAAAGTTCTTAACTTACAACATCAAAAATCTCGGTTTTAGTTTTACATTAATAACAATGCAATTTTTATTTAGTATGAAATTAGTAGAGGTCCTCTCCAATAGTGAAGAAAATATAATCTTTTATGATATTATTGTCTCATTTCTTGTTAACCATCTTTCACATTTAATTCATTTAACATTCAATAGTTTACTTTATTTGCAAGTTTTTCAAAAATATTTTTATAAAATATTGTAATGGTTGAATTTTTTTTTGAAAATTTTCCTCTCTGCCAAGTGAAGGGCATTTGTGTCATTGACTATTTCTTTTAACTACATTTTCTCTCATCTAACATATTAGAGGGGCAAAATGTATATATTTAAAGGTTAGGAGAATAAACTGTGACTTTTCTATACCTTTAGGGGGCAAAGTATTATTAACCCTTTAATAAAAGAGATGGCATACTTTTTTTTTTTTTTGAAACAAAGAGATGGCATACTTGTTTCATGTTTGGATGAAGTCAGCAACAGGGTTCTCTTCTGCAAATCAACGCTTGGAGTATGAGTTTCATCCTCTGTCAGCAGTGTATAAATATGACGCATGAGGTCTTTTTTTTTATACAAATAGGATTTAATTATATTAACAAACAAGATCACGTTTACGTGAACAAGATATGCAAGGACCATATCAATTCACATTAACAAGAAAGGCTAAGCAAATTAGAAAAGACATCTTAATTTAATATTGTCTTTTGCACTAGGTGGTAAAAGGAAAGATGAAAAAAGAAAGGAAATAGAAGAAATACCAAACTATTGTACATGCAGTCTAGATTCTTTGTTTAATTTTTTATGTGTCAAATAGTATTCAATATAAAATTATATCGTATTAATGTGAAATTATACAAAATTATATTTTATCATTTAGTAAAATAATATAATTTTATATTAGATACAATTTGATATTAAAAAAATTAGACAAATAATTTGATCTGTTGTACATGTAGGTTCTTGTGACTAACTCTTAAGTTCAAAGAACAAAGTGTTATTAACCAAAACTTTGACAATTATCTATATTTCTTCGATTGGATCAATACCTTTTCAAATCACAATTAATGTTTTGCTATCTTTCCAATTTCGACAGCCGCTTTACGTACAGCCAGCAGACAATCTTTTGTTGTATATGTACACTGGAGACTGAAAAATGGAAAAGACAAAAAGAGGATAAATTCAAGCTGAATTTCCCATCTGTGGAAGTTGGAAAAGATAGAGAACAAGTGGAATACCTTTCTCACTGTTGCAGCGATTGGATATACAAATAGGCATTAGGTAACATGTTTTGCACGTTTTAAATGAGATGCTGTCGACAGCAAGCCATTGATGCCACAGATTAGAATAACTAGCATATGATGAGGTTGGCGTACCTGCTACCATCAGCCCTCTGCACCATGAATTGATGCTTGATTTGACGTATGTGGAGTAGTGGATTGATTCCTTTGCCTTGAGCTGCGGTTGTAGAATTATTTTTTTATTTGTCAATTGTGTAATAGTATTCTATTTTAATCTTAATTTACTCGAGTTTTCGCTGGACTTGTGAGAAATCGATAAAAATTAAATTACTATCAGGTCCAACAAATAAAATATAAATGTATTTCAATTTTTAATGAAAAACAAGATTCAAATTTTTATTCCATTTAGACTTTAAAAGATCAAACAAATAAAATATAAATGTATTTCAATTCTTAATGAAAAACAAGATTCAAATTTTTTATTTCATTTAGGCTTTAAAAGTACGGTGACGACAAATCCAACTAAGTTTGTTGGTTGGTTGGCTGTAAAATTAATTATATGCATGAGTCAGCATCCACGGTGTGACTATGTTTCAAAGGGAATGCATCATAAAACCTGGGATTCCATGTCATATGTCGGCCGTTGGGTAAAAGTTGCACAGGAAATGATTGTGACCTTAGTTATCACAACTTATTATTTTATTATTAATTTTTTTATATTTATGGTCATTACGATATTTTTAGAGCCGTGTACAATAAATTTTGATATTTCGAGAGATAAAATAAAATATCACTGCCAATAAGTTCACATTAGCTTGTGATACTGTATCTAGCATATATCTAAACTAATACATAGATTTAAAAATTTTATTACTATTGAATACGATATGCAGTAGATGTGTGTAATAGAAATTTTACCACATATTCAAAAAAGAACGTGCATAATAGAAATTTTACCACATCTTAAAAAGCAATTATATCTCTTTTAATAATGTTGTGATGTTTTATACAACAAGCTTATTTTATTAAATATTTAAATCTGAGAATCAAATCCAAATTCAAGTAGTTCCCAATAAAATTCACAGTATTAGGAACTTAGTTAAAAATTAAGTATCATAAAATTTTACAGTATACAAACAAAAATTGGCTTATTCCTTTATTTTAAGGACTTCAACAAATTATCTGCGAAATTAATTAGAAGCTAGAAATTCTTCCGGAATTATAAATATGTCGGCTTTTTAACATTTTTATCAATTAATGTGTCTGGTGGCACAACAAAAGTAATCAAGACTCTTAGATTTTTACATAGCAAAGTTTTCAATATCTTTCAGTTAAAAAAATTTAGATTTTACAAAATAAATTTAAAAAATACATTATATTTTTCAATTACTTTGACTAATATCGGTACGTCTTGGCATATATTTTCTCCACTTAGCTAAAGGTTATACATTTTGGACTTGGCAGCCTCAACCGTCGGGCGCATGCAAGGAGAAGACAAAATCGAATACCGCTTGAACGTCGGCCACATACTTTTGTCTGTGTGACTGGGGTCTGCTCGGAGTTTTAACTTTTCTTTTGAGTATGTATAGGAAGGATAGGATGATCTTCGAAATACAGCACTACGTGCTTACTGTTTAGAACATAAAAGCTAACATGACACTAATACAAGATAGAGTGAAGAAAATTGATGATTTTGACCACCCCTACAAAAGAAAATGAAAAGAATTACTACTTAAGGTCCGTTGGATGTAAAATGTTTTCTTTAGAAAATTATTTTCCTAGGAGAATATTTTACATGAAAAAGTCATTTTTTTCTATAATTTTTTGGTGTTTGGATGACAATGTGAAAATTTTTAAACTAGAGATTTTTTATTTTTAATATTTTTACTATGAATTAAAAAGACTAATAACAATTGAATTCATGCTTAACAAGTAATTAGAGTCAAGTAGAGATTGTTTTGTTTAAAATTAATCTATAAGATAATATAAATGAAAAGTATGTATTATTATAGATATATTATCGTTGAACACAAAACGAAGAGAAAATGAGTGAATAATAATTAAAAAGAAAAATTAGATTGCCAAATGAAATTAGAAATGTAGGTGCTTAAGGTTTAATATCATTTTTGAGTTATTTGAAAAATAACTTATACTCATTAAGTTTGTAAGTTGTTTTCAACCAGAGGCTTGCAAAATATTTTATACAGGAAAATATTTTCGGGTGTTTAGCCAAAAAAAAAAGAACTCTAAAAATATTTTTAGTCCAACCAAACACACTTGCACTTATTTTCCATGTGGAAAAAGAAAAAAAAAAAGCGAACTATACCGGTCCGGATTACTACCAAAATAACCTAATTCTACTATTGACTTGGATTTTTGAAATAATTAATTTATGTCTACATCGCACAAAAGTATATATTAGATTTTACTATAATCGACTCGACACTTTGCATTAACCTTCATTATTATTGTGGACACTTTGATTTGGACACCCAGAAATGACAATAATGTATCATGAATTTAGATCATTTTCGTAATCCTTTTCCACACGTGTACAAAAAGTTGATCTTCCTGTGCAATAAAAAGGGAAAATAGTAGGCGAAAGTGGTAATGTTTCCCGATTTCTAGGGCCTCCGAACGGATGAATTATTGGGCCTCTCGAATATGATGGAGGAGCTAAACCCGGTTGTCCAATAAATCTAGTGTTGGTAAATGAAGAGCCCATTCTTATTGGGTAAGATTCTGGACCATGGAAAGGCCTGTTTGAATTTTTGTAACTAATAAATAGCTTATCAACATTATAATCATTTTTTTAATTGTGTTATAAGAGCCCAATACAATTTTGTCCAATAATATTTATTTCGATTAGAGATAATAAGAGTTTAGATCAAGATCGACGTAGTTCAACTTGTCTCTGACCACCTCTAGTAGCATATAAAATGCACTTAAGTTTAATTAAACATTGACATAATAATTCATTTTACACATGAATATATAGAATAACAATATAAGCTACCATCAAAGAAATCAAATCTAAAATATATACTTTACAGCTCCCGGAATATGAGTATTCATAAGGTAATCCTTCCACTGGATACTTGTAGGGTCGAAGTTAAACATCTGAGCATCACTTTCTTTAACTTTCATGTTTAACTTTTGAGCATTCATATCATCAAATCTGTGAAAATTAATTAATTTATAATTAGAATCGCTTGTTTATTAGTTTAAATTTAATTCAAAACATAAACAAATCTACTTGCATTGCCTTTGACAACACATATGGCAAGTAGAATTCTGCTAAACGAATAAATGAATTGATCTTCCTTTTGGAGTTGATATATGTGGCTTCAAAATTGTTGCAAGACAATGCGTTTACTAGCTTCAATATCTATGTATAACACAATAGGAAAGAAGAAGAGGCAAATACAAGCAAGTTAAATACTGATAAATCGATATAGAATACTCTCAAGAAAAATATTTTTTTTAAAAACAAACATGAAATATTTTTTCCCCGAAAATATTGAATTTTTAGGTCAAAGTATCATATAGCTGCCCACCTATGTTCACTTCACCAACATTTGAGTGAATTGACTTTTCTTCATATTGTATATGCAATTCCCCAAATTTGCAGTTATCAAATGATGGATTAGACAAGAAATCTCCCTTTTTTTTTTAAATGACAACAAGGAACATATTTAATGAATTATTGCAATCTAAAAATTGAGATTATAATTTTGGGCCTACGTGTTCTGACTCTTCCATATACTAAGGAAATTTACAATTTAATTTTAATTTATTCTCAATTGATTCTAATTTTTATAAAAGCTGATTTTAGAAAAGCAGAAAATTAGAATCTAAAAGCAAGTCTTAGATTTGAGCTTAAAAAATCCAAAAGCAATTGAAAGCATCACAAAATTGATTTTATTTTTTAATCAGAAGCTAAAAACGTTACAAAAGAGCAATTATCATATGCCAAGTGCAAACCAATATATACTTCTACCCGAAGTAGTACATAATACCAAGAATTGAAGTTTTGGTCCTATGTTGTTTCAATTTTAAAATTTAATTCCCCCTTTTATGTAACTATAGCACATTAGATTGGTCCCTTACGCTAGTGAAAATTACATGTCTTTGTGTGTATCCTGTAATATACTGTGGATCTATGTCAAAATTGAAATGTAATCGTTTACTTTGAGATAGTCTTCAAAACTTGAAACAATCTAATACTATCTTAAACTAATATACAATAAAGGAGGAAAACACTACTTTGTTGCCTCAATCAATAAATAACATGGCTATAAGGGGCTAGAGGCTAACCTTCAAGAGTGATAAGTAACGAATACCAATGTATTTGCGGAAGCTATCATTGTTGCTCAATAGTTTAACTTTTTTCACTCTTACACGCTTTCCACGATCGTTAACCCAAGGGTGGTTGATGAAATACGAATATATCATATCATGAATATCAGCCTGTGTGATAGAGTTTCTTCGAGAGGAACCAACATGATAAATGTCGTTATAGTAAGATTGATTTGCATGCGCCGCAATCGCAACAAGGATAAAGTTAACCACCAAATCGCCCGGTATCTGTAAAAAATGTTAATATCAAGCAATTTAATCATTCCTGTATATGTCATGGCAAGGGTAAATTGAGCATGGAAAATGGACATTGAATTGTAGGTTTTTGAAATGATACTTTTACATAAGCAAATTTGTAAACAGAGTAACTTTTTTTTTTATTTTTTTTTGAAAGAAGTAAAATAGAAGCTTTTAGTCCTAATAAAAACAAGAGTTACTGTTGATAAGAACTTGTAATGTCTACTGTGAATATGGACCAAGATTGAATCCATGGTGAATGCGTAAATTCGTGGCAATTTGAGAAAACAATAGGTTTAGTTTGTTTTTAGGTGAAATTTGAAAAAACTTTATGGTGAAGTGTCTTTTTGTAAAAGTAAATTAGAATACAAAAAAGAAAGATTAGTGAAAATTGACTGATCACTTACCAAATCTAGTATTGACTTTGGATCCCCAGGAAAACATTTCATTTTTCCTTTACCATAACCAACAATAAAGCTATCGAGAGTTCTATCATGCAAATTCAGCCGAAAATAGTTAGTAAAAGACAAGAGAAACACATAAATGCAGAAGTTTGTATCTCGTCTATACGGCTCTATGTCAATTTCTGTGTACATATATAGATACACATAAAAATGTGAGGATATATATAAACACCGAACTGCACACACACAAAAATTATTTAAGGTTACAATTCCAATTGGATTAATTATTCCAAGGTTATGGCTTTTCCTACTTCTCAATTAGTTGTATACTTTGAGATCAATACACCACTAACAATTCTCAAGCTTTTTCATTCCTACAAACGTTTTGATTTACATCTTGAAATTATATTACCATTCACACAACTGTCAAATATTCTTAATAGCAACAAGAGTTTTGTTAACAATTTAAAGGATTCCCAAGATTAGAGAGCCAAGTAGTCATTATGAAATTTCACTTTACATTGTGGAATACGTTTGTGGAGGTAGTCTTTAAAGAAATGGTGAGACGTTAAATGCAGAGCATATATTCAATTAATTATTAAATAAGTATAATTTTATTAATTCAACTATATAATACTTTCAAAACTTAAGTTTCAAATTTTAGATTGCATACTTCAAGTTTCAATTTATCAAAGCCACCTCAGTATGTGAGTTTCCAGGGTAGTAAATTACCTCATCGCTTCAATCCAACCGGGAAAGGGATCTTTGAAAGTACTAGTGATGATTGTTGGACGTACAATGATCACTTTGAGTTTTTCCTTGAATTGCTCGACAAGCATCTCTCCCATTGCCTTTGTGAAGGCATATGTGTTTGGCCAGCCATGAACCATTGCCCTGTACTTTTCTTATTGAACTTCATTCCATTCATAAGAAGAAAATGAAAATTTTTTCTTTCCTTTTCTTTTCTTTAAAAGAAAACATATTGTTGTCATGCAAAACTTCGTTTTCTTTGTACCATTTACACTTGATGCTCTTTCTTTTTCTATTTCATCCCTTTCTATTTTCATCCCCCCAAAATGATAGTCCGTTAGACCCCTATAAAGGTGGTCTCCTAGATCTAAAGTAGATGAGATTGATTCAACATTTGATAGTTTTTGCGATCATGGTGTGCCAATAATAAGAAAAAAAAATTCTATGCTGTCCTATCTAAAACGAAAAAGAAGTATGGTTGAATACAATTTATCCCCTAGAACCTATCTTTTAGTTTCACTTTATTCCTTCCAACCAAATTAATAGATACTTTAGTCTCCATAAAAAAATTCTATCTATACTTAGACATATAAAAAAAATGACATAGATTTTTTGGAAAGCTATGCATTTTATATAAATTGAAGCCATAATTGATATTTTTTCGATTCTAACAAATTTATAAAATTTTATAATTCATGACTATAGGAATATTTTATAAAATCACAACATTTCCTTTAAACAATTTTTTGTATTTTTTTCATTTTATATACAAAAATGAGAATTTATGACTTCTTTTTTTTGTTTTGATTTTTCAATAGCCATATAAAAAAATAAAAAAGTAAACAAAAATATTCATATTTATACAAATATAATATATAAAAGTCTAAATATTAAATTAAGTTAGTAAAAAAATAAATTTTAGCAATAAAATCGTTAAATATATGACTGCAAATACAAAAGTATTTTAAAACTTATTCAAACAAAAATAATATTTACATATTTAAAGTTAGTGTTTCTAATAATATCCAATCGACTTACAAAATACTACATTATATTTTTTTAAAAAATATTGTCTATGGGCCCAAAAAAATGGTTACCTTAGAAATAATTTTCATCTTTTTGTTTAATTTGTTTGTCTAGTGAACAATCAAAACAAAATGAAAAATAGTTGTAATATTCTTGGTTTTTTTAATATGCTAAAATTTTTTATATAAATAGTTTATATGTTGATTTAGAAAAATGCAGTAGTTATGAATTATTTTCATATTCGTAAATTTAAAAAGTATAAAATATAGAAAGTTGTGATAAATAATAATCGAAAAACAACTTTACCTAAAAACTCTAAAGGAGGCTATACTTGTCTTAAAAAAAGTTCATTTCATTTTGTATTTCTTTATATTCGTAGAACTTTCAATAAGAGAAAAATGCTTTTTAATTTGGTTCAAGGAGATAAAATGAAACTAATGAATATGTTTAGGAGAGGGGGGAGGGGAGAAGGAGAAACATAATTAACCCAAATAATCATTCATAAATCCAACTATTCGCTACTAAGTTCGGTACCAAAGATGATGTTTCAATGCTTAAAGGACAAAAAGGTCATTACGTTTGTTGCACTGCAATGAGTACGTTGTAGCACCAGCCTTCATTATTTTTCTCAAACATTTTATTTTCTAAATTTTTCTGATCAAATCACTTTATCATGTATTTATAAAATTTTCTGAATCCATACCAACCTTTAAATGCCGAAAATTATCTAAATTCATACTAACCTTTGAATGCCGAAATCCTTCATGGCTGACTTTATTGCTTCTGCTGTTGCATTCTCATTCTCAAGTTGCCTTAGTCTTTCATCGACGAGGTTTTTCTCTATATCAATTTCAAAAAAAGAGGAAGATCGACCAATGTAAACTGGCTTTTCTGATATGAGTCCCTCCCTTTGATTGCATACATAAGCTATACATATAAAAAAGAAGTATCAACAAATGCCAAAATTCTTTATTTAAGAAAAGTAAATATAAATCTAAATATAGGATGACACCGAAGAAAATGTTAAACTCATATATATTAAGGTCAAACACAATTTGTTCTCTGTCTCAAATTTTTTCTCATTGTCCAAATATCTAATTTTTGAACAAAAGTGTGGTGGTAATAACAATTGTTCAAATTTTTCAAAGTATATCCTCCAAATTCAAGATTTTGAATGGTTTAATGCATCATTTACAAAAGGATAAGAGTGGGAAAAAAAGAAAAATATTATGCTGACTTTTGAAAATAATTAATATTTTGCAATATGCAAAAAATAGATTGTACAACACTCTCAATGGAATGAAAGAATTTTTTTCCTTCGTTATATTTTCCTAATGGAAAAGACAATGTTGACTTATAAAGAAGAAGATTTATAGTACTAGTAGAAAGATATATTCAATGTGTGTGCAAATTTAAAGATAATAAGGAAGAAAAAGAGTAGAATTTATAAGTAGTTATAATGGACTAATACTTTCTTTTATACAGATATGTTATATAGTAAGGACAACAAATAAAAATCTAAAAGATGATATAAATTACAAAATTAAATATCTTCTTCATCTTTATATTTTTTTCTTCTTCATCTTTATATATAATATAACATAATATAGATGTTGCTTGTAGTTGTGTTGTTCAGACGGATACTCTTTGCTTTCCAAAATTGAATATCTAGTATAAATTCTAATTCAAGTCATTGCATGAAATTTTATATAAATTTCGACTATTACATCCTTCCATGTGTTTTGTTCATTGTTCATAGAGGTGCATAAATTGTTGAATTGACCACTCTTGATGGGAAGTTGAAGTTCACTACATCCTTATGGGGAAATTATCAGTTTTACAGTTGGCCCCTTCTCTTTTACAAAATAATATTTGAACGGTTATTTTGGATGGTTTTACACTGCTTGTTCCCATTCAGTGTAGTACAATTATATTTAACATGTACACACAATAATTTTTAATGCATAGTTAATCTCAATCATTAAAATATCAAATGATAATTAATTAACTTTTGTCTATCCTCCTATTTTGTTCATGAACTTTTGATAGATTCTTTTAGCTTCCTAAACATATAAATTTGATTCCAAATTAATGCTCCTTTTAGCTCAAATCCAGATATGTTAGTTTTTATTTAGAGGCCTAAAGTATGGTTGAATAAATATTTCTACCCACTAAATGAATATAAGGCACATTAACCCTTTTAAATAATTTTGGCTAAATAGTAAATCATTGACTATTTTGAATACTAATAGAAAATGAAATTACTCTGCTAATTATTTATGTAAATTAAAAAAAAATTCTAACAATAAATTTGTATTACTTTGTGTTCATAAAATTTTGTAGACTTTATTTATTATCATTACTATCCCTCTTATAAAATAGCCTATTAATTTCTTAGACTTATGTAGTTTTAAATGGTCCCTAATGCTGAAGTAAATTAGGATAATTTTTTTTTGCCATAATAAGACTTAGTTTGGTGTAAGTCTGCCCATTCCAAAGTTTAAGAATTAGGCAAATTTTACAATTTTAATGGATTTGGATAAATATTTAACACTTGGTTAGTTTAGCAGACTAAAAAAAATGAAGATACTCTTTTAAAAATTTTTATTCAATCTTACATTGTATTTTAACGTATTAGTAAGGACATTATTATCCTTCTATTTTTGGGTTATCCAAGTAATTTGTATTCTAATGTCAAATTTAGTAAAAAAAAAAAAAAGAATAACAATGCAAGATTTAAGTACGACATATAGCAATCAAAGAATGACTGATAAAAATAATATATGAAAATAAAGTTTCATTATATTTTTTTCATTTTTATCATCTTCTTCATATGCACTATAAAAAATGGTTAACTGAGTAAGTTTTTCTTATTTATGTTAAATTTAATTTAAATTTTTATTTCTTTTATTAGACATTAAATGAAACAACATCAACAACAATAAAGTCAACAAAATTTTGTAAACATTAAGTAATATAATTTTTTGTTTGTTAAAGAATAAATTTTTTAATTTTTTCTTTTACAGAAATGATTAGCAAGGAAGTCCTGTAATTTTTTATTACTCAAATTAGTCAAAAATAAAATATTTAACCAAAACTATTAAAAAGGCCAACTTAGTGGGTGGAAATAAACATCAAACCAAACCTTAGGAGACAAAGTGAAAATTACTATAATTGGATTTAGCCTGAAAGGTCCATTTAGAATCAAATTCATAAGTTTAAGGATCAAACAGAATATTTAAAAACTTGATGAATAAAATAGGGAGAATGGATAGAAGTTGAGTGACTATTGGAATTATTTGCCGAATAACCAGACTATCAAGCCATATTTGGAATAAATGCTACTTTATACTCCCTCCGTCCCATTTTGATAGGCTTACTTTCCTTTTTCATCCGTCCCAAATTATAGTCCACTTTCCAATTGAAGAATGTAGTTAATTTTCAAGTTCTCTAAAATGCCCCTATTTAATTACTTTGTTATAAGTGAAAGTGCATAGCAAACCGTGCATTCACACATCAATTAGAATTAATTTGACTTATGGTGCAATTTCTTATTTGTATTTAATGTAAATATTTAATGATAAATATAAGGGTATTTTAGTAACATCATAGATTAATTCATTCTTTCAATAAAGTTAATTAACTTTTCTTAAACTGTATGAAAAAACCTGTAAACCTATCAAAATGGGACGGAGGGAGTAATTTGGAATAACTGCTTATTACAACCTGTGGATACGTGAATAAGCACTTTGATGTTCACACAGTTCTTCGCGAAATTCAGTACATGCAAAGCTCCAAAAGTATTAATACCCATGGCAACATCATACCTACATAAGATAAAGATTATAGATAGTTGTACACAATAACAAGTACCAACATTAATTAAAGATTGTTCTGAAATTTTACCTTTCATAAAATCTTGTTGTCGCAGCCGAGTTAATGACAACGTCAATTTCTCTCCACATTTGGTTTCTTAATTTGCAGTTTTCAATCCCCAAGTTCTCACAAGAAATGTCACCAGGGACAGAAATCACTTTCTCTGATATTAGGAAACTCAGGCTTGCTCCATATTTCTCTCTTAGTGCTCTGAACAACTCAGTGTCTATGATCTATTGATGCAAATTGAGGCAAGTTATTCATATTGCTTATGCATTTTCTTGATCTTTAGTAAAAATTACATTTATTTTTAGGGCATCTTTCTCCAACCCTAGTTTTATTATTATATTTTTTATGTTGAATATCTTATTTTTGGTATATTATTTTGGCTTAAAAGGATATTTGCTTTCATAAAACAAGCATTCAATCTAATATTTATCTCGAAAGTGAATTTAATTAAAATATTTGATTCCTTCATTATAGAACACATGTTGGAAGAGTCAATAATTTGTCCAAACAAATTTATGGACGTGTAATTTTGGAGCTACATGGTACATTTTTGAATGGTAAGTTTCGTACCTCTTTATATAATCTTTGTGAGCTGGATCTGGAGTTGCTAGGCCTCATTAGCAAAAATAGCTTTTTGATATTTGGTTGAATTCTGAGTATCTTCTCCACCAAAACTACATGCAAAAACAACCAACAATTGAACAACTCAAAAGTAAGCTTTATTTTGTTTTTACTACGTGAAAAGCAATCTTTAGTTATTTCATGAACACAGATTGTACAAAAACGTCATCAAATGCATGAAGGAAAACAAGCAGAGAGAGAGGAGTACTCTTAGCGAGAAAGCCAGTGCTACCGGTGATGAATATGGTTTTTCCCTCAAAAAACTGGACAATGTTATCTATCTCCATCTGAAAATGAGATAAAAGGTGTATTCTTCCTTTTCTGATTTTTTTTCCTTTTTTCTTTCGAGAAGAATGAGGGAAATGTCTTCTTTCCTTGTGTTTAATTGTCTTCTGTATTTAAAAGTAAAAATACATGTTAAAGTATCAGCACTGCTCTTTGTTAGGTTTGTAGGCCACTGCATCGCTAATGAGTTAGATAAATGTTGGCATAGGATAGTTGGTAGTTATTAAGAAAGTGTTCCATTCCGGAAAATTTTTAAATGGACTCAATCCACGACTCTACTTGTAAATCTTGTGGTCTAAACTAAAGCCACATAAGTATCCTTACATCACTTTCTTACGTCAGTATGTATTATTATACTTATTTAGTACTCTTTTACACCACAAAGTTCATAAGTGGGACTGTGAACCCGTGAATCTCCCATTCTATATATTGCCAAAGGAAAGCATGCTAGGGACTTATATTGACCTTACGTATGAATACGGGATTGTATGTAGTTGTTCAGCGGCCAGATCTCAAGACAAAAAACAAAAAATAAGAGACCTCGAGTAATTATGAGATTTTGGTGTATAATTTTGAGGCTCACCCAGAAGTTCTCAAACTAGTATATAATTTGTGATCTTATTTTTGGGAGCTTTAGTTATTTAATAAACAACGGTCTCACTGTTAATAAAAGAGTGTAAGAAAAGTTAGATTATGTACAAGTACAACGCCGTGGTGAAAATTTTCAAGGCACTCTATTCAAATGGCCAGTACTATGAATAAAGTGGTGAGTTTAGCTATAAAAATCGTAATTTTTGTATGTCAATAGTAAGATTAGAATTTTTTTGGTAATAAGTATATTATCATTATCATAACAGAATTTACCGTTTCTATAACTCAAGCCATTTATTTAAATAGCTTATCACTGGATTGTTATACATTAAAAAACATTAAGATACAAAAACATTTTGAAAAGTACACAAGTAATATTGATGAACAATGAAAGTTTAGTTCAGTTGCTTGAACAATTTTACCTGTGTTATATTTGGAATTTTTTTTTAAAGCCTATTCTATTACAAGGGTTTTTTGGAGAAGGAAAGTTGGTAAGAATCATACCATCGATTTTTTTTTTAAGCTTCTTCTATTACAATAGATTTTTGAGGAAGGAGAGTTGGTAGAAATTGAACTCCTAACCCCTAAAAAAGAACTATAAACCTTTAACTACTCAATTTACTATTCGTTTGAAAATTAAGTAAAGTGGATCTTTGAAATGAACTACACTTATTTGACGTTGTGTTTGGGCCGAAGTAATATTTTGGTTGGTCTAATAGTAGGTTGACGTCTCCATTAAATCTGTCCCGATCGGTTTTCTTAAAAAAGCAAATCGGATTTTTTTGGCTGAGTATGGCTGAACCGAACGAGTTCGAACTCGGGCAAAGCATCAAACAGTTGCTCTGCCTCCGATTGAGAGAAAAATCACTTGTGGCCTTCAAGATGCTAAATATTCGCTTCGAGTCCCATCAGTTAGACACCATAGATAGTGCTATGTTAACTGCCATTACCACCCCTAATGCTACATCTTTATTCTAATAAAGAGTGATTTTCAACATATTTTGATTTTTGAAAAGTTGATAATAAGATATTATTGATTTTAGCTTAAAAAATTGAAAAGTAAGATAAAAAAAAACTGTTGAGAATATTACGAAACAAATTCTTTTCAAGATCAAAATCTAAAAATTGGTAGAAAAAACTGTTAAGAACAGGTCCAAATAAATAACATGATGAGTTAGACCTATTTGTATCGTTTGGCTAATATAAGTTAACTGTATGACAAACCTCTTAATAACTTTGTTGTCTAATGAGAGGGGAAGTGGGATGGCTTGCCATATATTACTATAACAATCATAGTCAAACCTTGACATATTAGTAGGGGAAAATATGTTATATCATTGGGCTAATCTTTGTCTAAGAAAGTAATATATAAATGCGAATAAGATTTATAACCAATATGTGTTAGTTACATTGGTAGTGTAAGGTCTACCGCATTACAAGTGCCAATTGCATCGAATAGGTAAGTTTTCAACTCTTACCCGTATTTTATTAAATTTTTTTAATGTTTGAGATTGTATTTTGTGAAAAATAATCATATTTTTACTCCGCCACTGCCCCCCTCCTCTCGCAACAACAAAAAAGGGAACTGTGCTTGGGCCTCCGTCAATTTCCAAAGCAAAGCAAAGGGCATCTTTAACTAAAAGCTTACTTTTAATTCTTATTGATTGTTGTAAAAATTGATTTTAAAATAATTGAAAATCAGAATAAAAAATACGTTTTACTTGATTTTGATTTTAGTTTTCAAAAAAAAAACAAGCCAAAACAAGAAAGGATTAATAAAAATATCACTGTTAGATTTTTCGTAATTTAAAGCTAAACGCAGATCTAAAAAAAAAAAAAAGTAATAGAAAACAGACTCTAAGAATAAACCACATTAAGAATTGAATGCAACAACTGAGAGGCAAGAACCCCCATGTGGTGGTGTAGACAAAAAGGAGGCGAAACATGATCCACCAATAACATTAATAGAAGACCATAAGGTCTAAAATGAATTGAGGTAGGGATAGATTTAAGAGTAGGTTCAGCATCAAGATAGCCCTCATTTGAAAAATACCTTCAACTAATCTGAAGTATTACATTAGTTGCTGTTAAGGATTGAATCTTGCCTAGTTACGTGAGAGAACATGTAATCTTTTTGTGCAAAAATCTAACGAGCAAGACGTGTTCGGTAATGATGTGGATATTACCCAACAGAGCTCCAAATGCGCATTTATGATTTATGCTCTGAATCATTTGTTGTCTAGCCACATTTGTAAGTATGCAGTGGGACATGGACAACCTAACCCTCCTCCTAGCCTCCGTAGATACGATTATCTCCCCTCAAAAAGTGACCACAAAGTAAACACCACTTGCGATACCCACCTCTAGCAACGGAAAAGTATAAAATGCACCACGTGCATTATTACGTGGTACACTAAAACTAATAATTTATCGTTATATGACAATGGTGGGTTATATTTTATATTATTTGACGATGTATAATTGATTCTAGTATACCACGTGACATGTCATGTGGTGCACGCAATACTCACTCCTCCAACAACCATCTTAACTCATTTCTACAGTGGCAAAAAAAAAAAAAGTCAAAACATCGAAAAATCTGTCCTCTTCAACTTGAAAAATAAAGATAAGCAAACCAAATTTTGAAAAATATTAGATTAATCGAAAAGCAATTTTGATTTTGAGTATCAATTTTTAAAAACTATTATCAACTAAACTGACCATGTATATGTCTTAGATGCTGATATCTATGAATATTATAGAGAAATTGATGAGTATTAAGTCATTTTATTTTTAAGTCTAATATAATTCAAAAATCTAAATATCGTATTATTTTTTCTTCCCATTTAATTTTTTTATTTGCTTTTATGGCCTGATTATCGTTCATTTTCTTGATGCTAACAAAAAAAATTACTTTCATTTAACTTAGATGCGAAATGCGGAAGATAATATAAGTATTTTTCTTATTTGCATTAACTTTTTTTTTTTTACATTTAAAAACAATGTACACAAGAGTTTCAATTTGTAATTTTATTACATTTTTTGCAAAGTACTTGAAATTGTATAAATATTTTTTAAAAAAACCTTGAACTAATATTTATGTTACGATATTTTTTATCTACTTTGCCAAATTAACTTAATATCATATGGTTTCAGTTACTGATAAAACCAGACACTCTCTAATTGGGTAATTGGCTAAGGGATTAACTGGCTAATGAAGGTCGAATACGGTTAGTAAATTAGGCGAACTAGTATAATTAGTTTCAATTAGGATATCGCTGCTCACTTTAGATCTTACATCTTTTTTTTTTTTTGTATCTAATTGTATCTAATATAAAATTACGTTATCTCAATGTGATAGGATACGAAATTACATCCTATCATTTAATAATATGACATAGTTTTATATTAGACATAATTAAATAAAAAAATATAATTTTACATTAGACACAATTGCAAAAAATTATATAGAGGATTTTAACTGGTTAACTGATCGTTGCTAGCCAGAAATTCTCAAACGTGTATTTCATTTCTCTATTGAAACTAAGTTTTTTTTTTTAAGCAACGATACCAACTCTATCATTAAAATCTAAAGTAAGACTTAATTAGGTTGATATCCCTTTCTTTTTTCTGGGTTAGTAAAGATAGATATTAGTATTCAAAATGGTGGGGCATAAACACGTCGGGCATTGGAAAATGAGTTTTCTTAATCTCATCTTAGATGAATTTATATATTCAGATGAAATCCTTTGATTTCGACATACTTATTATCTTAGAAATGATTTTCTTTCATATCCAAAATCTTGTTCACATGTTGCTGTAGCTGACTTTGAACAAACCGACTATACCTAATATTAAAAAAAAAAAAAATCTCATCTATTTCAATCCCGTTTTCTTTACCTCATCTTCTTCTTCTTCTTCTTCTAAAGATCAACCACAATTCGACTCTCTCGCCATTCGGTTCTTTGTGATGTTATCTTCCTTTCTCGTGTTTTACTCTTAGGGGGTGTTTGATAATCTAATTAAGAATTTAAAATTAATTGATTCAGATCTTAATTATATTAAGATTGTTTGATAATGTAAAATAAAAGTTTTTAAGTACTTTAAGTGCCTTTAAAAGTCCAGGCAAAATCTATTACTAAAAATAAGTGATCCTATATGCACTTAATGCTTAATACAGAACACGCTCAGACGTCAGTATTTTAAGTAATAAATCTATAGGACAAAAATAACCTGTAAATATACATCTTATCTTTTTTGTTGTCTCTCCTTATACCTTCACAATTCCTTCGCTTTATTTTTTTTCTCTAAAACCTCCTATAGTTTTTTTTCATGGTAGTAGACAATTTGACTCTTAAAAGTATTTATTCATCTAAACACTAGCTCTTATATTTTTCCTATTAACTTTTATGAGATAATTTATCACTTTTTTGGTTTCGTCTCTTTGTAAATATTTTTTAATTATTTTGTATTATTTACAAACTTCAATTATATGTATTTTAGTCAAATGTAATAAAATCATAAATTACGAGAAATAAATTGACACCGATAAATCGTAAAATTCATGAAATTCAATATTTAGTTCCATATTATTATCAAACTGGCATATTCAATTCAAAGGGATAAAATTACGGGATCTACGATATTCAATATTCAGCCGCATATTATTATCAAACAGGCATATTAAATTCAGTATTCAGATTCAAATGTGGACGTGCAAATTTTTCAATACTTAAAATCCAGCAACTTAAATTATTTAGAATTCAGATTTTAGTATTCAGATTTCAGCATTCAAATTTCAGTTTTACCAAACGCCCCCTTAGTGTCCAAGCCAAGATCCTGAAGTCAGGACTGCCACTTTGGTAGTTATAAATTAATAACAAATGTACACGAGACAATAGATGTTGTAATCAAATTTAATTTCAAAATATTTGATGTTCTCTAAATTTTACATGGTGATTATTTCAAAATATTTGATATTCTCTAAGGGGATGTTTGGTTTAGAAGAATCAAGGAGGAGAATGGGTATTAATAGCAACAACACCTATTGTTGATATTTGAAAAATAATTATCACTATCATTCAATAAGAATAAAAGTGATTAATTAGGGTCTGTATGATTCCCCCCAAATTACTACTTTATCAAACTTATTAACTGTTTTGGGAGCTATGATACGCCATTCAATTACTAAACCAAATATGTTGGGAGAATCATCAAAATCCATAATCACAAGTGCATTAATGATATTCATAATGATAGTGATTGAGGAATTTGAACCGAACACCTCTTAATTTTACATGGTGATTATTTCAAAATACGCTGGTGGTGTGGTACGTGGGGAAACCTTGATTTGGACCCCCAAAATATCATCTGATTTGTTGGGACCAATAGACTGATCAGATCCCAACCCAATGTCAATGGATCATGAATTTCGATTGTTTTTGTGATCTTTTTTTCTCCCCCGTAGAAAGTGTTGGTCTTCCTACGCAATGAAAAGGGAAAATACCAGGGCAAAAGTGGGAATGTATCAAACTTCAAAGGGCATCCTAGCGGATGACTTGTTGGGCTTCTCGAATCCAATCCAGTAGTTTCATAAATGGAGGGCCTGTTCTCACTGGGTAAGATTCTGGACACGGTTAGGCTGGTTTGAACTTTAAGACAACTTTGTCTTGTCTGATTGGCCCGGTACGAAGCACAAACGAGTCCACCCAGAAGTGTGATTTTTTTTTTCTTTAATACCTACAAAAGCTTTGATATTTTGTAACTATTGAATGTCTTATCATTTTCACAATTATTTTTTAATTAAGGGAAATTAATTGCTAGGTGATTTGCATTTTTAGGTACATGCACTTTTTCCCATTGTTCTTTGGTAATTACGCACATGGGTGCCTAATAAAAAATAATCCCATCCTATATGAGCAGAAGGTCAGAGGCAATGACTAAAAGTGCATCTCCTATTTGACTCCAATGGCACTTGGAGAGATGCACTCTTGGCAACAATTTTCCCACAAGAAGTATGTAATACTATTAGGAAAATACACATTCCTACCACTCCCCAGAATGATCTACAAATTTGGCTCAAAGAGAGAAATGGAAACTATTCGATCAAATCTAGATATTTCTTTGTAAGACAACTTTATGAGCAAGCTAGGCCCTCAGCATCCTCCACACATCAACAAATCCCTGAATCACTTCAACATATATTCAAAACTTTGTGGCAACTTAGTATTTCATTAAAAATCCAATTCTTTTTCTAGAGACTTTTGCATGATATCTGCCAAACAATGGTTGCTCTTCTCAAAAGAGGAATAGTATCATCTACAAATTGTCTCAGATGCGGACTGCAAAAAGAAAATGTGAACATTGTTTTTTGAATGTCCTATCTCAAAAATGGCATGGCGTTTATCTATTTAGGACTTAATTTTGACATTGATGACAAAATATCCTTCAGGTCTTGGATATTAAATTGGTTTCAAGAGATTCATGATCCAAACATACATACTTTTGCTATTATTATGTTTTGGAAAATATGGTTAGCGAGGAATCAAGTCATCTGGCATGATAACTGCTAGAACCCTATAACTATTATTCATAATTCAAATTCTATGTTCAAATATATCAGATGTTTGGATCCCACTCTTTCATTGCAATTTGCAACTGATGAAGAATCTTTTCAAACAAAAGGACACTCATTGTCTTGAGCTGATTCCACTGCCAATGACAATAATATAAGAGTACAAATTCATTGATCTTTCAGGATGGATTGAGGTAATGCAGCAATTGGATTTGTCTTTAAGAATCACCAAGGCATCACTATCTTCTCGCAAGGAAAGAGGATTAATGTTGCTTCAAGTCTTCAAACGGAAGCTTTAGCTTGTCTGCAAGCTCTCAATACGGCTGCAAATAAAGGATTCACATATATCTTTGTTCTTACAGATTGCTTGCAACTTGTGTCTGGTATCAAAGATATCCTTTCCGTTCCTTATCATCTTCAGCCATTGTTCAAAGATATAAAATATCGAATTACTTTGTTGGATTTATGTACTGTGTCAAAGGTTTCTAGACTTGAGTTACAGCTAGCACATAAACTAGCTGTAACCTCCAACAATGTACAATGCTTGCTTATTAATATATTTCTGTTAAATTTAAAAAAAAAAAACTTTAAGGGAGTCAAAATGTAATTGAATTTAACTAATCATACTATTGGGCAACCCATCCTGTTGGGCTTGTAATTGTAGGAGTCCAATAGGCGTGTATCCAATAAGATTTAGCTCGATTAAAAACAATAAGAACTTAGATTAAGATTTACGTAATTCAACTTGTTCTTGACCACCTCTAGTAGTGTATAAACTGCAATTATTTAATTAACATTGACATGATAATTCAATTTATAATAATATAAGATAGCATCAAACAAAACAAATTTAAAATATATGCTTTACAACTCCCGGAAAATGAGTATTCATGAGATAATCCTTCCATAGGATGCCTGTAGGGTCGAAGTTAAACATCTCAACATCACTTTCTCTCACTTTCCTTTTTAATTAGTTTACAATTAGAATCACTTATTTATTAATTAAAATTTAATTCAAAAAGCATAAAGAAATCTACTCACATTGCTTTTGAGAACGCATATGGACGGTGCAGTTCTGCTAAACGAATAACTGAATTGATCTTCCTTTTGGATTTGACATATGTGGCTCCAAAATTGTTGCAACACAATGTGTTTACTAGCTTCAGTGTCTACATATAACACAATTAGAAAGTATCTATATACAACACAGTTGGAAAGAAGAAGGGACAAATGTAAAAAGTCAAGTACTGATGGATAGATATAGAATATTCTCAAGAAAAATATTTCTTTCTTTATAACAAACATGATTTTCTAATTTTTTCTGATAATATTATTTTTTAAGGTCAAAGTATCATGTAGCTCCTCTCGTATTATTTTTTTAAATAAAAAATCTGAACTTTCTTGGTTTTAATGTTTGATCTTTCTAGTTCGTGTTGTTTTGTACGCTTCTTCAGGAAAAAAAAAAAAAGGACTTTTTGTGAGAAAAGCGTATTTGCACAACAAAAAAAAGTTGGAAAAAAGAATAGGTGAAGAAAAGAAAAGTGTTTTAGTGAAAAGCAAAACAAAAGTTAAAAAAAAAAAAGGAAGAAAGTGAGTTGAAAAAAGACAAGAGTTGTGAGAACATGAAAAGCCAAATTTGGGTGAAAAATATTATATGTTGTTCTAAAAATTTTTTATAGATGTTGAACATGAGTTGTGGTGAAGATTTCAAGCAGTTTGTGCTGGAATTCTAAGACCAGTACTACTATACGCAAAATTGGATCAGCTGGAGTCGAAATGAGTGCTTGTGCAAAAGGGATGCTCCAAATCCTTGTTTAAGTCCATTAAGAAAAACACCTTTGAAGATATATACATATACACACACACACACACACACACACACACACACACACAAAGGTTGAATCAAACAAGTTATAGCTTGCTGATGCGTAGCTAATATCGAACATTGCATTCGACTAGAATTCCAGCAAAACCAGATTCTGCTCACGCCATCTTTGGTTGCATTGTGTAATATTTTCCATCACGGTAACCATTTTTTTAAAATCCTCTCAATATTCTTACGTCTTACATTGTTCTCTACTATACCAAATATATCTATAATTGAATTGTAAACTATCATATACATGTACAACATATACATATACATACATATGTGTGTGTGTGTGTATATGTATGTATGTATGTATATGTATATGTACATATAAGCATTAAAGATGGAATGCCCCTTCACTTTGTGGGGCCTGTTTTTTCCTCATACATCTTTCAATCTTTGGTAATTTGGTATCTGTCACATTTTTTTTTGAAATTCAGCTTCTGTCACAATAGATTTACAATCTACACCTTTCCGGTGGAATGACAACAGTTGGTTCATCCATGTTTGAGACTACTTCATCCATTTGGACATTCACCTCAACAAGTGCACAAAAACCGTTACTTAGAGTTATTTCTACATCTCCGCTTGTTATGACTTCTTTTACTTGTTCTATATTCACTAACTCAAATTTGACCAGCCTTTTATTCTAGCACTCTGTCTTGATGCTCTACTCTCTCCTTTTCCTTATCTTCTCTTATTAGGATATTGCCTTCTTTGTAATCAATATTCAGAACTTCCCCTTTTCCTTCAGCATGTGCTACTTTTGGGATCTATTGCTTCTTTGGTAAAATTAAGACAATTGTTTTGATTATGTCCTAATTTCCCACAAGATTTGCAATAGGGAGGTATCCATTCATACCGTATCCTCTGACAATCCTGCAATCTGTATTCATTTGTAAAAGGATTATTGTTGGCAAAGGGCCCCCTTAGCTTGCACTTCCACACATATTCTTGCATAAGAAAGGCTTCCATGAATTGCTGTTTTTTGATCCGTATAAGCGGATTCCCAACATAACTAGCAAGCTTACTTAAACTAGTTGCAGTACAGTAATGCAATTTCGAACTTGGCAGTCTAATATATATGGGTACATTTTTCATTTCCTCCTCTTCTGGATCCATCTGAGGTGTCCATGGTTTCAAAAATAACATTTTACTGCAAAAAACCAAGGCAATTGGCTTAAGATTTTCTCCTTTTGTCTTTCAAAATCAAAATTGAAGATGAATACTCCATTTTGTAACCTGATTTTCTCAATTTTCCCATGTCTTTCCATCTATTCTCTACAAATCTTTTCATAACAGAGTAAGGAGGAGATGTATCCAAGGCAAAAACAACAACTTCATTTCTCCATTTTTTATACCTACCTTTACATCATCTATACTCACTTTGATAGCTTCCTTCAAATCCCAGCTTAGGAAAGTTTTTTTAGAGATGATTGAAGATTATCAGAACAACCAGCTTCTAAAACAATCTCCAATTTAATTCCTCCACTTAGATCCATCAATTGGACTTGTTTTGGTTGAATTTGCTTAGCATCAAATAGGAGTCACCGGTGATTTAGATCCAGCTCCAGTACTTTGCTCAGTCATTGACATTCAAATGATGCTTGAAGAACAAGAACAATGCAAAATAGTAAGGGAGATTTGTGTGATTAAGACTACATCAACCACTTCAATAATAAAACTCTAATAGAACTAACTGACTGATGAATTAGATAGCTAAATTGATGAAGAAAACGATCAAAGTTGTTAGGGAGAAAAAACCGAGAAATTAATGGGCATACGCCCTCCACCAAACCAAAAAAAAAAAAAACCGAGAAAGTTCACCAGAGAGGGCTAATATATTAGTTGGAATTCAACCTTGATCCAAAAAGTTAAATTAGTAGGTTTTGGGTCCAAACCTATATATTAAGTGCTCTTTTCTTTCTTTTTCAAACTAATGTGAGACAATTAATCTCTACCGATGAACCTAACAATTCTCTCTCCCCTTTCATGTATAGACCCTCATATTGAAGCCAAACACTTCCTCAAGCCTAAATCATTACTCAACATAAGCACATTTTTCGTCAATTCAAATGTGGATTCTAACCTCTTTTTAACGGGACCTCTGGTTCAATATCATTGGACCTCTAACCTAACTCCAGACTCCCTAGTCCAACTCCCAAGAAGAGAAAAATTCACTTGTTCAACATTGAGCCCAACACCAAGAAGAAATCACTTGCCAATGAGTAGCCCAACAGCCAATGAGTAGCTCAACAGTCCAAGACTTTAACATAGGGCTTTACTACCAATTGTTAGAGAGAAAAAATAGAAAAAATCCACCAAAGAGGTCTAATATATAAGTTGGAATCCAATATTGACTTAAAAGCTTAAGTCTTTACCCAAACCTATATATTAAGTGCTATTTTTTCTTTTTCAAACCAATATGGAACAATTAACCTCTTAGCATGAACCTAGCAAAAGTAATTGAAAAATTAATTTGAGCAGAACTGAGGAAGAATACTAGCTGTGCAAGTTAGAATTTTACAAGAAATTCTCCTGGCGCATGTTTACTCCTCCCCCTCACCCCAAAGTTCTTATTTTACTTACTATCCCAAAATTATAGTTACGTACGATGGATTAGACGACAAAGAACTCTCTTTTTCTCCTTTGATAATTGACAAAAAAAGGGGCTTTTTTGAACAAACTTTTACAATCTAGTGCACAAAATTGATATTACAACTTTGGGCCTGGGTGTTTTGGTTGTTACAGATTTGATATCTTGTTTTTTGACTCGCATGTACTCTCTATTGATTTAGGACTCCATGTTGCAACACATTACTTCCATATACTAAGGAAATTTACAGTTCTATTTTTATCATACAACTTCAACATGCAAACCGGTAAATAGTTCTATTTAAAAGCAGTACATAAAACTGAAAAATTGCAATTTTTGGCCTATGTTGTTTCAATTTTATTGAATATTTTCCGTTGTAATCATTCCCCCATTTGTTGCAACTATAGCACATTAAACCGATCCCTTACACTAGTGAAAATTAAGTGTCTGATATTCTGTCGCGTTCTAGCATACCAGTATACTTTTGTGTATATCATACACCATGGATCCATGTCAAAATTGATACTATATAATACTATATTAACTAGCGTAAAACAAAGGAGGAAAAGAATAAAATTGTTGCCTCAATCAATAAATAAAGCATGCTATAAGGACTCAAGGACTAACCTTCAAGAATGGTAAGTGGCGAATTGCAATGTATTTGCGGAAGCTACCACTGTCTCTCAATAGTTTAAATTCTTTTTCACGTACAAGTTTTCAGTTCGTTCTCTTTGAGACTTATTTCTTTATAGCGAGAATTAAAAGCCCATATGTCTATTCATGTTCTGACACATCCAAAAAGGTTTTCAGGCACCAAAAGGTAACAAATTTTGGATGAAAAGGTGTCAAAAAACACTTCAAAAAGTTTGAACATTCGCAGATTCTGCTCGCAAATATTCTCGGACGAGAGTTCACAACTGGATCTGCGGACCCTACCCCACAGCTTCTATTCACATGTACTTTTTGACTAGAGTCCGCGACTAGATTTGAGGGTGCTTCCGCCCATAGATTCTCCTTGTGGATGCTCTCTACTGAGAATCCGCGATTGCACCCGCGGGAAGCAGTCGCAGATTCTCTTTGATGAGAGATTCTAAACTGAGCAAGCCTCAAATACTAAGTTCATTAACAAACAATTCTAACAAATCTTACTTCCTTTTTGGGCTAAAATGATGAAGGACTGGATTGAAGAATGTTGTGGACATGAAGCTACAGCGGATGAATGAAGAAGTTGTGGGGTTTGTTTAGAGTGGATCTAAACTCGCTTTCTTTTTTCTGGAACTTTTTTGGATGTGAACATATGTGCGTGATTTTACCTAATAATCGCTGTATAAACCAAGTCAGTGGGTAAATCTCGAACTTTTTTTTTTTTCTATTAGTGGATAAGTTAAAATTTTCCTTTTTAGTGAATTGAAGAAACAATATACTACATGGAATCCATGGACTTCAACAAATATATGAATCTTCTTGAACAATGCCTCTCATGTGATCCATGAAAATGAAAACAATAAAGTATGGTCCAATTCAATAAAAATATATCAAACACTTCAATTCTTGAATTTGAAGCTGCCTTCAACGATTAATAATCAAATGGAATTTGATTATTTGGATACGTTTTTTACCACCCCAGGAAGGTGGATATTCATGAAATAATCTTCCCAGTTAATACTTTTGGGATCAAAGTAGAACACATTCTCCGGATCACACGCTCTTGTAGCACGGCGCAGTTTTTCTGTGTTTATGTCATCATAACTGCACAAGGAAATTTGCGTTAAAATAGATAAAAATATTTGCATATTCTCCACGATTTGATGATGTTTATTCGGCAAAAAGTGTACTAAATGATCAGATATAGTCATACTCACATTCCCTTAAAGAACAAGTAAGGTCCATAGAGTTCGATCAGGCGCATAACGAACTTGATCTTTCGATAAAGATCATCATACAGCTCTCCAAAATATTGGCAAAGTGCAACATTCACAATTTCTAATCCCTGAATTAAATGATTGATCATAATTCAGAGGTTAAGTAAAAATAGACCAACTAAAATTTACAAAAACAAAAAAAAAAAAAAAGTGAAACGGGAAAATGTAGACAAGGAGGAAGAGCAAACCAACCTTCAGTGGAAGCAAGTAACGAATTGTCAAGTATGTGTGGAAGCTTTCCATAGTTCTGAGAACAGTGACTTTGCCAACTTTTACGGGCTTCCCTTCTTTGTCAATCCATGGATGCTTGGAGAAGTAACGGACACCATAGTCTTGAAGACCAGAGAATAGAAAAGGATTTGATACAGAAGATCCAACTTGGTAAATGGTCATTTCACTTGGTAGATTTGCATGAGCCACCATAGCCACGATCATAGCATTCACCACCATGTCAGCTGGGATCTGCATATGATTTTATAGTTTACAATCAAATTCGTCAAATCTGACTTAAAGATGTGTGTTCTCGTGCTTAAGTACAAACATAAATCCCAATCCAAGTAGGCCCCCAAATTTCATTTTGGCGTTTAACAAACAAATATGTGATTGGTGCTTAGATGATGCATGTCACCCTGTATTTAGAAAAATCTCAGACTAATAATGAGGTCGATTTTTATTTAGGTGTGAAACTGATTGTTTGTGAAAAGAGTATCTAACTTAGCCTGTCTGTAAAGAAACTCTTAATTCTTGGTGTCATGGCTTCATGCAAGTTGTTGATGAGATCTTCACCCTTGACCAAACAAGTGCTTGACTTAACATAAATTTTTTAAGTTTGTGCCAAAATATTTGAAGGACATAGATAGCAATCACTAACCATAGAATGAGGAATGAGACTTACAATATCCAGTATGGTCTTGGGGTCGCCAGGGATGCATGTCATTCTCCCCTTAGCATAACCAAGAGCAATGCTATCAATGGTTCTGAAGTTACAAAAATTAAAAAGGAATTTGGTCATGGACCAAGAAATCGGTCTAATGAAATTGTCGTTTTTTTTTTTTGGGGGGGGGGGGGGGGGGGGGAAGGAAATGAAATATGTTATAGAGTAGGACAATATTATGGTGAGTTTTATTTACAATAATTGTCAATAAAAGTAGTAAATTTTTGTTAAAAAATAGTAAAGTATTGAAAAAACTTACCCTTTTTCACAAAAAACTTATTGTTTTTCAATAACTTTTCATCACCACAATATTTTTCCTACAAAACAATACCTGACACCTTCAACCCAACCAGGAAAAGGCTCTTTGTAAGTGCTGGTTATGATTGTAGGCCGAACAATGACAAGAGGGGTGTTTCCTTTCAGATGTCCCAATAGCATCTCGCCCATTGCCTTAGTGAATACGTAAGTATTTGGCCATCCAAATTTTCTTGCTCTACAAGATTTATTAGACAAGTAGAGATACAAATCCAGTTCAAATTAAAATATAAATGATTTTTTTAATTAAAAAAATCAAGAACGGCAATATTTTCCGTCTAGTTTTTCAAATCAAGCAACTGAAAAATACACCTTTGTTGAAATATTACTACGACCTTTCATTATTTGCAACGTTGCTGTCTAATTTTCGTACATTACCGAAATGCAATTATTTGAAAATAAGTTTTGGTAATCATTTTTAACAAAATTTTGTTGACACATGAAATACAATTTTGTCCAGCCGTTGCAAAATGTTACTCTACAAAGTAAGATTTCGTAGTCAACGCGTGCAACATCAGGTGTAACATGACATGCTAGTTCAGGAAAGTCAGTAGTTGCTATCGTTTTCCTACAACTGATGTGCTCGTTAGATTTCTATGGTAGCCCAGAGGTTTGATTGTTTCGCCAAAGTCATGTTTTCTGGCTGCATTAGTGTCCAATAGTGAGATCAGGGGACTAAAAAATAATAGACCTCAGATACCACAACACAAAAAGCGAAAGAAAGAAAAATTAAGAAATATAAAATATGGCACTAAATTTTAAGCCAGATGATTTTCTTATATGTAAACTCTTCCAAAAGATCAAAGTCAAATGCGGGCCAACAATTAAAATTCGGTAGTCAAACCTCTCCTTTATTTTTTTTCGTTCCCTAGTGTCACTTTTCTAGTACCAAGTCTAGTGCCATTGATGAGGAGTTGCCGCGTTGCTTTACATTTTAATAATTATCTAATTTATCTGAAGTGCGATAAATCTAAACACGAGGTAGTAACTTCTCATTAGTAACATTGGACTTGGCATTGAAAAAGTGACACTCTGAGTCCAAACTATATTTATAGTGCATGTGGTAGATGGAGGAGAATCATGTTGAGCTATCTTAATTGTGCCTAACAAATAGAGATGTGAAAACACTGTAAACACCACAACGTAAATACCACGAATATTTTGTAGATATAATTACTGTATTATAAGAAGAATACCTATAATATATGCAATTTCATACATAATATGTGTTGATGCATAGACATATGGAGATATATCAGTTACATCAAAAAAGAAAAAAGTAGAGAATAACACAAACCTTTGGATTCCAAGATCCTTCATGGCTAATTTAATAGATTCTTCAGAAGTATATTCAGCTCGAAGCTCTTTCAGTTTTTCTTCCACTAATTTCTCCTCTACATCAATGTCTAACCCAGATGTCCCGTTGAGGGTCTCGCCCAATTCATATGGGGTCTCCAACACGAGTCCCTCTTTTTCACCAGATACATAAGCTGAAAAAGAGTTCTTCATTTTCATATATAATTACCAGTGGCAATCATAAATGGAATTCATTACAAACATGTTAACCTAAAAGTACTAAATTTAATTCTTTACTAATGCAATTCGATTTTTATTGGCTTCACGTTTTTGTTCTTCCCTTTATAGTAAAAAAACTAAAATAAAACCAAGACAGAAGCGGTCCCTGATTTTAAATTGGATTGAGGTGATGATGCAAGATGAATGATCACAAACCAAATTTGATGGAGACAGGTCAACACAAAAAATGAAGTTGACATATGAACTACAAAAGAGACATATTGGATACTCGAAAGATGAATACTAGGCAAATTATTGGAGATTTTCTATAGTATCCATGATATTTTAGGGGAAAAAATTTACATTTTACGTTTCATTTTTTTTTTTTTTTGTCCCTCACTTTTCTAATGATGTATTTATGTGCCTTGCAAAATTGAAATGACTCAATTTGGTCCCAAACCCCATTTTCAGTCACTATTTGGGGAAGAGAAAGAGATGGAAAGCGGCAGGTTGAGAATAGCAATTGGCAATGGATAATGGGAAAAACAGGAGGGCATCATCTCCTAATGAAAGGGGGAGTGGCTGGATGGCTAGGGCTAGCCCGGGATACAAAGGAAAGGACAATCCAATTTGACCTTTTTGTTCTTGTAAATTGTAATAGTCTCGTGATCATTTAAGACTGAAAAATAATTAAAATTGATGTTTGGATATAAGATATCTTACTAAAAAAGATATTTAAGTAGGTTTTAATTTCCTTCAAAAATGAAATTCTTCCACTATTATAATTACTCTATTTATTAATAAGTACTTGGGATTAATTATCTCACAAAGTAATCTCATAATTATCACATAACTATTTAAATTAATTTAACCCGAGAATTAGTTTTTTTTTGTGTGACCCTTTAGATTCCTTATCACTTGGCAATAAATATAAATTATAATTTTAGAATTAATTGCCTTTAGTACAAAACCAACAGGAATTAAATTAGTGCATTTCCACAAAGACGTAAATATTTCATTTACAAAGTGACGAGAAAAATCGGTAAAACAGCTAAATTTGAGAGATGTTTTATCATTGTTCTCGTATTTTATTGCATTTTAATTAATAAATATCTACCAATGTAGTTTTATAAAGACTTTGATCTACACAAAAAGAAAATTAAAAAAAATATGTAATTTTGTATACACAAAAACACGACTTGTCTGCTTCCTATTGGTTTCTTTTTTACTTTTGAAGAAAAAGATTAGTTAAGTAAGATTAATTAAGTAATATTATATAACAAACAATTAATTGCTTACCAGTTGATACATGGAGAAGCACCTTCAATTTGGCACATCTCTTTGCAAAGTTCAATACATGCTTAGCCCCTAGTGTATTAATACCCAGGGATACATCATACCTACCAAAGAAATCGAAGAATGATTAAGCACACTGCTTAGCTCTACATTTATGTCATTGGAGAAAAACTGGCAGCATGTACCTTTCATCAAAGTTTGTTGTTGCAGCTAGGTTAACCACAACATCTACTTCTCTCCACATCTCTTCAACTAAAGCTAAATCTTTTACTCCTAAATTCTCACAAGTGATGTCACCAGGCACAACTGTAATCTTTTGTGATATAAGGGCATTAAAATTTGGACCACATTTCTCTTTTAGAACCCTGAACAAGTCCTTTGATATAATCT
>CM045563.1:16532683-16715699 GCA_024721245.1 Mitragyna speciosa | reverse complement strand
TGCAAGAGACAAATCAGGAGGCACATGTAACAATATAGGAGATACCAGTTCTATGTTTTGATTGAATTTAGGCACAAATTTGGACTGAGAGTTTGACACTAAGAGATGAAGATTGTGAATGAAAAGAAGATGAAAGGGGTAGATTGAGTAGGAAAAAATCCTTATCCTCCATGATAGATGATCCTTGGAGATAAGGTTTAGTGAAATACGGTTTCCCTTCTGCAAATGTAACATCAGCTGGGACATAGAGCTACCTGGTGGGTAGATGAAAACATTTGTACCCCTTTTCTGTTTACAAGTATCCTGCAAAGACACATTTAATGGCTCTGCGATCTAACTTGCCTCGATTGTTGCTACAGACATGAACAAATGAAGTGCACCCAAATATCCTAGGTGTAAGGTTGTTTGTGGTACTAATGTCAGGGTAGAATTTAGAAAGAGCTTCTATTGGACTTGTTGACCTTAAAACTCGTGAAGGAATTCTGTTTATAATATGGGCTGAAGTGAGAACTGCTTCCTCTCAAAAGTGTTTTGGTACATTTTGATGAAACAAGAGTGCTCTAATAGTGTTTAGGAGACAACCGTTTTTTCTTTCAGCTACCTTATTTTGTTGTAGGGTTTTGATGCAAGATGACTCATGAATAATTCTCTCTTTCTGGAAAAAATGAGACAATGCTTGATTGAAGTAGTCCCTCGCATTGTCAGACCTAAACCTTTTTATTTTGGTACCAAACTGATTTTGAATCATTGTATGGAAATTGGGAAAGACATTACTCACATTTGATTTGTTTTTAGCAAAAATTCCAGGAGACTCTAGTGCAATCATCAATAAAGGATACAAACCACTGTGAACCAGAAACATTTGGGACCGTAAAAGGTCCCCATATAACACTGTGAATTAAATAGAAATGAGAAGAACATCTTTTATTGCTAATAGGAAAAGTCATACAAGTGTGTTTTGCATGCTCACAAATATCATAGTAAAATGTTCTAATATTTAATCTTTTAAACAAAGAAGGAAACATGATTTTTAAAATTACAAAAGAAGGATATCCTAGATGAAAGTGGTGCAACCATATGATGTTCTTTTCAGAAGAAGAAAGAAAGGAAGAGGATAAATTTGTCTTGATCATACTTAGAAAGCTCGGTGTCTTAAGGTAATAAAGTCCATCCTTCTCCTCAGCATGTCCAATCCTCCTCCCCAAATCCTGGCCCTGAAATTTATCATAAGAGGGATAAAACGTAACGTGGCCATGTAAGTCTTTTGTAAGCTTTTTAACAGACACAAGGCTAGCGGATGATTTAGGAACATGTAAAATATTTTTAAGGACAAGACTAGGTGAGATATGGACATCCCCTACACCAGCTACTGTGGTTGTAACTCTATTAGCAATAGTGATTTTTCTATTACTTGGGCAAGGGTGTAAGTACTCAATTGGTTTGAGACGTGTGTCATGTGGTATGTGGGTCTCAAGTCTTTAATCTATGAATTCTCAAACAATTTATCAGAAATATTTAATCCAAGAGAGAATAAAAACTTACCTGAGAGAGCTAGAGAACACTCACTGGAAGAAGGTTTCTCAAGAGTTCCCAACAGGTTTCTCAACTTTTCTACTTCTTCATTGTTGAACCCTCTATGTTCTTGGGTGTGATCCTATCCCACTTGTGTGGGCATATGGGCCTGACCTTGTTGTCATTGCTGCTATCCCCCTCTGTTTTCCCATTCACAGCTAGTTGTTGAAGGTTTTCTATGTAATTTCCAATAGCGATCTCTTGTATACCTTGGCTTTTTACAGTAAGTACACCAGAGATCATCTCGATTAACCCCCTTGACACTTTTGCCTTTTAATCCTCAGTTTTTGGTGACTGCTCCAAGGCGGGACCTTATTGTTTGCTAGTGGAAGTCACAAGTGCAGAGCCATCAATCGGTTAAGGTTCAAGCATAACTCCTCTCTGACTTTCTTCAGCTCGAATCAATAAAATTGTCTCATTAAGAGATAGTAACTCCATTTAACCTAGGATTTGAATCCTCACTTGATCGAATTCGGAGTTTAGACCTGCAAGAAAATCATAAACCCGATCTCTTTCTATGAAATTTTTATTGCACCTGCGCATTCACTGCATTTTAAATCAATCACTCGATAATAATCCTAATTCTTGCCATTGGTTTGTAAGAAATTAGCATATTCAGTCATAGTTTTACTCCTCTGTTTTGTCGCTACTATTTGTGTCTTGATTTCATATATCAGTGCTGCATCATGGACTTTAGAATAGGTTTGATTCAGTGTATCTCAGATTGCCTTTGCAGTTGGCAGGAATATGCAAGTGTCACTGATTTCGGGTGTCATGCAATTCCATAACCAAGATATGATTATGGAATCCTCTTTGTCTTATACTTCAAAACTTGCCTCGCCATTCTTAGGTCCACCCTGCTAACAAATGGCTTAATTTTTCTTTCCTTTTTAGAAAGGTCTAAAACCAGTTGAGATCATTTCAGGTAGTTTCTGTCATTGAGTCCGATATGCTGATTGGTTGTTCTGCAATTCACCCATGATGCGTGGCATTTGTTCTTCCTCTACTGATTGGGATGGTTGAGTCGCAAGGTGTGGTTGGGGTGGATAATATGTCTCTGACATTTTCCAAAAAAATTTGTGAAACGTGCAAGAGAAGAAAAAAAAAAAAGGAAACAATTCTGGTGAAAATAGAAAATTGCAGCAATGAAAGCTAAACAAAGAATGTGGCAATGAGGCCTTTGTGACAGGAATTTTTAATCCTAGAAAAGAGTCTAAGGCTCTGATACTATGTGAAAAAATGTGAATAAAAAATGTATTGGATCACAATTTTTACAAAAGCCTCTGATGGGCTATATATACAAAAGAATTACAAAGAGAAAAACAGAAACTATTTAAAAAAGAACCTCTAATCAGGATCCCTAATTTTCTATCGCTCAAATCCCTAAACTCCAGGAGATAAATATTCACACGATTAACAGACCGCTAATTAAGGAGGAAACATTGTATTTTTCCACAAGCCCTTGTTTGAACAAGTCTCCAAATGTTTTTGACTTTTTAGATTTCATTTGGACGATCGACCAGGCATCTAATGTGCTATCCAAAAGTTTCAGTCCATCTTGAAAGCTATACGGACGGCTGAATAGGTGTCCTGAATAAACATCTGAAAGCTTTTGTCTTCCTCTGTGTTTTATGGTTGGTATTTAGACAACTGAAGCACTGGCTGAACACTTGTCCGAAGACATTTCGATGGCCGAAGTCTTGGAATGGCGTTCGAAGAGGCGTCCTATCCATACTACTTTCTTTCTTCTAACTTGGATAATGCTTGATTCCTGTTAAATGCTACAAAACATTGTTACACAAGAATAATTAGTAACATTATTTTTTATTATCATCAAAATTAGGATTACAAAAGACATAACGTTTTTAATGAGGCGAAACAATATTATTATTATTTTGCCTGGGGTTCGATTCCCCGAATGCGCATTGACCTCACTTATTATTATTATTTTGCAAAAGAATATGCACTAGACTTTGGAATGTAATAAGATTTATTACTAGTGCTCACAACCACTTATTAGTAACTTGTTATTACCCTTTAAACCTTCAAAACTAGCGTTAAGACTACTAAAATTTCTAGTTGTATTTTGTTAAAACCAAAGATTTTCATAAAACTCTCTCGTAGCATCTTCTTCCTATTTTCATGGATTTTTAAATTTTAAATTTTCATCTTCTTCGGTGGTGGTGCTGCCATCATTGGCGGTGGTTTCTTTTGATCTTTTTGAATCTTTACGTTCCATCTCTATTCTCTCTTGGCATCTGCACGTTTGGAGGGTTTTTCATGGCGGCCCCTCCATTTGAAAACCTCCAGGATATCCCTCCACAATTCTCTCATCCTGTCACCCACAAAACGTTCTTTTGCTAATATGTTGCTGCACGTAACCAACCTTCTTCTCCTATGATCAAACCGCCACAACTTTATTGTGGTTGTCCTGTAATCTCCTTTTCTTAAGATGAAGTGCAGCAACTTACTGCTCCTTTTCGCTTCTCTCTAGGTGGGAAAAGTTTTCCAAGGGTTGTCCGGCAATAGAAACAATTCGCAAGGACTTTCTTTCTGTAGGGTTTAAGAGTCCCTTCTCACTGGGATTGCTGGATCCTCGTCATGTACTCATCCTGTTTCGATGTTGAGGAAGATTATCATAGGTATTGGCTTAGGGGGATGTGAAATTTTAAGGATGTATCATGTGAGTTTTTAAATGGTCCCTCTCATTTTAGTTGATGCAGAATCCTCAATTATTCCTGTGTGAATTAGACTTCTTAATCTTCCTATCCATTTGTTTGGGAAAGGCCCCTTATTTTCGATTGCAAGATTGATTGGAAACCCCCTTCGAATGGATTCTTCTAAGGTTAATCTTGCCAGGCCTAGTGTGGCTCGTATCTGCATTGAAGTGGACTTGAAGAAGCCTCTTCCGGAGAAAGTCTGGATTAATAATGGTGCTACACGGGCTTTGGTAGAAAATTGAATTTGAAAACATGCCTAGCTATTGTGAAAATTGCAACAAACTTAGTCATGCGAAAGACTCTTGTAGACTGTTGAAAGAAACGCAGATTGTTGATCCTGTTACGGTTAAAAGGGTGGATGATCAGAATCCTTCTTCCAAGGTAGACTTTCAAAGGCAAGTCGGGTTGCCTAAGATCAAAGAACAAAATAGTGGTTTAGGAAAAGACATCACTGTTGCTGTAGGGATGGTAAATGGGAAAGGAACATCAACTGAAGATGCAGTGGCGATGGTTAATGTGATTCCTCTGTATGACGCTATGAGCCATGAGAATAATCCAGTAGTGGTACATGCAACTCGTGCTAATGAGTTGAATCTCAATAAGGAGATGGTGTAGTCGCATCAGCCTAGAGTTAAAGCAAGAGAAGGATCGACTGATGTGAACCTTTTGCATGACGCTGTGAGGCAGGAGAATAGTCCAGTTGTGGACCATGGGATTTGTTCTACTGAGTTGAATCTTAATGAGAAGATAATGCAGCCGCATCAAACTCCTGTTGAAGAGCCTGATGAACTCTTATCAGCAGATAATTTGCAGCAGTTGAACATGGACCAAAATGTTGACTTGCCAATGTCTGATTGGAACTTGTACTCCAAGAAAGTTTTCGTCCAAGGAACATGTAAAGCCCTTATTTCAGCAGTAGGAATTTAGAGTCTATGGTACAAATTCCAGAAGAGTGGCAGCAACAAAAATCAAGACACTTCAAGGGCATTTGAGCAACATTTCCCTCGGATAGAAACTTTAAGGTCTTCGGTAAAATCTTTGTTAGCTTTAACCGTTGTCTTTCTATGGTACAAATTCCAGAAGAGTGCAGCAACAGAAATCCGAGACACTTCAAGGGCATTTGAGCAACATTTCCCTCGGATAGAACTTTAAGGTCTTCGGTAAAATCTTTCGTTAGCTTTACCGTTGTCTTTCAAATGATTGGATCAATGTTTTGGAATATTCAAGATTTGTCAAAATCTCAAAATTTTAGAAGGTTAAAAAATTAATTCGCATGCATAGGATTCAATTTTTGATGATTTGTGAGCCGAAAAAAAATATAAGATATTTGGATTCTTTTAGGACAAAGTTAAACTTTGATTTTGTTATTGCTAATGAGACTGGTTCGGTGTGGATATTTTTTAATTCTCCATTCGTATGTTCGGTGGTGGGGCAAGGTGATCAACATATTTCCCTGTCTGTTAGTCATGTTTAGCTTCCTACTGTGTTTACTCTTTCGGTTGTTCATGCAAAATGTTCAGAAGTAGATAGGTTGGTGTTGTGGAATTCTCTTTTGCGTGATAAACCCTCTATTGGACCTTGGCTTCTTTGTGGAGACTTTAATGTTGTTCTTGATGCTTTAAAGAAGAAGGGGGGGGGGGGAGGCCTTTCAGTCCTGCTGAAGCTTCTGATTTTCTAGCATTTATGTCTGCTGGTAATTTGTTTGATGCAGGCTTTTCAGGTTCAAGATTTACCTGGTGTAACAACAGACAGGATAGATCACGAATCTGGAAAAGGTTGGATAGAGTGATGATGAACATGGATTGTGCTCACATGTTCAAAATTTCAATTGTTCATCTAGCTCGAGTTCTATATGACCATGCTCCTTTGTTGATGTCAACGAATACTCGTTTGGATCACAAACCTTAACCCTTTTGGTTTATGAATATTTGGCCTACTCATGATAGTTTTTTGGAGGTGTTGAAATCTTCATGGCAAGCTCCTTTATATGGTAGTCCTATTCATGTGTTGTGTGCTAAATTGCGTCGCCTTAAGGGACCTCTGAAGTTATGGAATAAATCCTCATTTGGCAACATTTTCCACAATGTGGCAATGGCAGAAAAGTCCCTTGCGGAAGCTGAACAACGGATGGATCATGATGATTCTGTGGAGGCCAGTGCAAGCTTTAGATCAAGCAAAAATTAGTCCTTCAACATCATCTTTATATGGAGGAATTGTTTTGGAAGCAAAAGGCGAGGGTGAAATGGTTACAGGAGGGAGATAAGAATACAAGATTTTTTCACAATGTGGTTAAACAACGTCGATCCCAGGCTGTCATTCACCGTATTAGAAGTAACGATGGTGTGTGGCTAGGACTCAGAGATGGAAATTGGCAAAGCAGCAGTGGATTATTTTCAACTTCTTTTCTCTGACGAAGGGGTTTCTTCATCAAATGAGATGCTTCATGTTATTCCTAATTTAATCTTTGATGATGATAATAGCTTATTACATAGCTTTCCTTCTTTGGAGGAAGTTCGTAAAATTGTATTTGCCATGGATGGGGATAGCTACTGCCTGGGCCAGATGGGTACTCGGGGAAGTTTTTTACTTCTGCCTGGGAGGTGGTGGGCATCGATGTTCATAAGGCCGTCCTCAATTTTTGGGGGTGCTGAATTACCCAAAGGTATGACTTCTACGTCTATAGTGCTGATCCCAAAGATTACTCACCCTCAGGAATTCTCTCAATTTAGACCAATCAGTGTGTACAATTTTGTAAACAAAATTATTTCTCGTTTACTTGCTGAGAGGTTATCTGGTATTTTGCCTAAGATTATATCTCCAAATCAATAGTGATTTTGTTCGAGGTAGATTAATTTCAGAAAACTTTATGTTGGCTCAAGAGATGATTCATGATATTGGTAGAAAGAGTAGAGGTGGCAATGTGGCTCTTAAACTTGATATGACAAAAGCATATGATCACGTATCTTGGCTTTTTCTCATCAATGTTCTTAGGGCATTTGGGTTCTCGGAACTGGTTCATTGATATGATTTGGAGATTGGTTTCTAACTCATGGATTTTCAGTGATTATTAATGGTGAGAGCCATGGCTTCTTTAAGTCTACTAGGGGTCTTCGGCAAGGGGACCCCATTTCTCTGGCGTTGTTTGTGATTGCAGCAGAGGTGTTATCACGCAATCTTAATGCTACTCTTGCTGCCCGTCCGAATATGGCATTCAAAGTGCCTAGGAATTGTCCTCCTTATATCCCATTTGGCTTATGCTGATGATGTCTTAATATTTTGGAATGCTTCTGTTGCTTCTCTAAAGTGTGTTATGCAGGTGTTAGACAATTACCAGAAGGTTTCTGGCCAGCAGTTAAATGCTCAAAAAAGTTGTTATTTAACACATGATCGTTTGCCTTTGGGGAGGAGATTGACTATCACATGGGTGACCGGGTTTTCTAGTAAGGCTTTCCTGTGAGATATCTTGGATGCCCGTTGTATTCAGGAGTTCGAAAATCCAGTTACTATGCTGATTTGTGTCAAGCAATTGTGACTAGGATTTCTTCTTGGCACAATAAGCTACTTTCTAGTGGTGGTAAGTTAATCTTGATTAAACACGTACTTTCTTCTATTCCTATACATATATTGGCTGCCACAAGTCCTACTAAGTATGTGTTTAAGACAATTGAGAAGGCCATGGCTGATTTTTTATGGGGTGAAGTTGAGAAGAGGGCTAAATACCACTAGATTAGGTGGGCTGAGCTTTGTTTTCCGACAGTTGAAGGTGGAGTTGGTATCCGTTCACTGATCGACGTATTCTCAGCTTTCTCAGTTAAATTGTGGTGGTTGTTCAGAACATCTCACTCCCTTTGGGCAAATTTTATGAAACTAAAATATTCCTCAGGAGTACAATCCGTGTGTTGCTCAGGTTCGGCCTGGTTCCTCTTTAACTTAGGAAAAGAATGGTTAGGATTCGGGACATGGTGGAAAATCACATGCATTGGAGGTCTTCTGAGGAGTGCTTGTGGAAGCTGTCTTCATCTGGGAGTTTTTCATTATCTTCTGCGTTCAATTTGGTAAGAAGATCAAAATATGCATCTTTTATGTTTGGTAGAATTTGGCATCCCCACATCCCATTTAAGATTTCTTTTTCATGTTACGCCTTTTGAGGTGTAAACTCCCAGTTGATAGTATCATTTCTCAATTGGGATATCAAGGTCCTTCTAAATGTCATTGCTTGTCTCGATGCTCATGAAGAATCTAGTTGATCATTTATTTGGGTATGGAGAATTAGCTAGGTATGTGTGGGGTTATTTTGCTGTAGAATGTGATGTTTCTCATGATTATATCTCTGTTCGCACAATTCTTGCAGCATGGTGGTTTAAGAGTTCGGGAAATCCATATCTTTCCTTCATTTTTCAGATTTTGCCCATCTCTATTTGTTGGCACATTTGGAAGTGGCGCAATGTCGCCCAGTTTTCAAGGGATTGGTTTGCCATGGCATTCTATCTTACGTGATATTTTTCTTCATGTCAAGGATTTATTCTCTCTTCACTTCTCAGATATAAGAATTTCTAGTTTGACTTGGCATTCTTTTATACACTCCGTTAGTATGCTACTGTAAACCAGTATCTCTTCTATTTGTTAAATGGTTACCTCCTCCAAGGTTAGAAGTTAAATTGAACACTGATGGGTGTTCAAGGGGTAATCCGGGCCATAGTGGAGGTGGTGGAATTCTAAGAGATGCTAAAGGAAAGTTATTATTTGCTTTTTCTTCATATTTTGGAGAGGCTAATAGCTTACAGGCGGAGGTTAAGGCATTACTTTATGGAGTGAGATTGTGCTTCCAGTTTGGTTTTCATAAATTTAACGTGGAATGTGATTCTCATTTGTTAATTTCTATGATTCAAGGTTCCATTTCATGTCCATGGCAACTACAAGAGGAGATTCAGGAAATACTCACATTTTCAGATTCTTTTACTTCAGTTCATCATTGCTTCAGGGAGACAAATACAGTGGCTGATGTTTTGTCTAAGGTGGGTTGCTCGACTAAGACTGATACTATTTTTTGGGTAGAGCATGACCTTCCTCGAGAAGCTAGAGGAAATCTTAGAGTTGACAGACTTGGATTTCCATCTATTCGCAAATGTAAAGCTAGAAGGCATTGACTTTTTATTTTTTGAGTTTTTATTTTTGAAAAGGGAGTTGTACTCCTACTTTAAATTTTTGTTTTTACAATAATTGGAGGTCAGGTTTTATGTCCCCTTCCATGTACTAGACTTCATTTATTTTAATAAAATTTGGGAGCGACATCCCATGGCGTTAGCTTAAAAAAAAAAGAAGTATACTAATAGTATACCATGCAATTATACGAGGCATTGATTGCTAAGAGAAGACAAGGAGGTTAAAAACAATCCAGAATAGTACCTCATTTCAGGTGCGTGCAGTCTTAAAGATCTCTCAGATTTTTTCTTCTTTTTGTATACAATCAATTATTTCTAACCTTTATAATTAAAAGTTCTTCCAAGAGTTCGAATTCATTTCAACTTCTATATGTTTTCAATTTTTGCAATTCATAATATTATTCATGTGGTTGATATGGTTTTCTTTCTTCTTGTCATGTAATAACATACCAAAATTGGGACACTGAATCATATTAGAAAATAGGAAGTGGGAACTGGGAACAATTTTCAAGCAATGTTCGCACAAATAGCGGTGGCAATGGTGGTGGGAGTAGTGGGCTTTGTTTACAAATCTCTAAAACCACCCCCACCAAAAATCTGTGGCTTGGCCGGCGGTCCTCCGGTTACTTCACCCAGGTTCAAACTCAGGGACGGTAGGCACATGGCTTACAAGCTCGTTGGTGTTCAGCTGGAATTAGCTAAGCACAAAGTTGTTGTTTGTCATGGCTTCCATGACTCTAAAGAGATGAGCTTCCCTTACTCTCAGGTAATTAATTACCAGAGAGAATCTAGAGCGTCGGAAAATACTGTGGCAACACTGCTTCCCAAACAAAATTGCAAAATTTTTCAAGAAATTTGTAAGATTATTTATTAATTTTTTGGATAATTCTCTGATTTTCTTAAGGTATTTACATGGTGGTTGAGATTTTGTGTTTCTTGTCTTTTCGTAAGAGTTTAATTATTATTACAAGTGTCACTGATTTCTTGTTCTTCCCTTCGACAATTCCCTTGATTACAATATATAAAGAAAGGTAATTAGTGAATATTTTTCCGCTTCTCTTTTTTATGGTATTGTTTGGTCTTTGAGCATTTTTGTATGTCAAAAATTTTCAGGTACTTTTAGAAGAATTAAGTGTATGCTTTGTGGTTTATGACCGGCCGGGTTATGGAGAAAGTGATCCCAATCCAAAGCGTAGTCCGAAAAATGAAGCACTAGACATTGAACAACTGGCTGATCATCTTAAGATTGGATCTCGGTTCTATGTTATTGCACTCTCAATTGGAGCATATGTTGGTTGGAGCTGCCTAATGTACATACCACACAGGCAAGTTATGTCCAATTGAAGTAATCCATTTGTCATAAAATTGCTTTAATAGATGGTTAAGTTATAGGGACTGATGTGATTTGCTACTTGAAATTACAGTCATATCAAGTCTGGTTCATTTTGCAAGCAAAACTTCAAACTTACAAAATTAGTTTTTATATGGCCAAAACAGGTAATGGAAATTAAATTTTACAGTCAAAGTAACTTAAAACAATTTCTCAAAAAAAAAAAAAAAAGTAACTTAAAAGAATAAGAAACGAAGCTAATGTAATTTTAAAATTTCATTAAAGAGGACTCTGCACTTGTGCCAAAGTTCAGGGGAGGTTTGTAGGCTCGATCTTGATTATACATGATATCACTAGCTCACAAGCATTTACCTTAAATACAGAGAGTGTATAAAGTGATTACCTTGTACTTTAAGACTAAAAGGCTCATTGTTGCGTTTCGAAGGTAGGTCTTATTACAATCATTGTCTGCAATTTGCAGTTTAATTGGCAAAAACATTACTAGGTAGTCGTAAGGTTCTTGGTTCGACTTTCACTCCTCCCTTTTCTTGTTTTCTCTCTTTTCTCTTGCAAGGTTTAGAATCTCTCTTGAACTTAGAAAAGTGCACGTAGACTTTTTTGTATGAATGAAAAATACAATACCAAGGCAGAATTATTAATCTGTTACTACTTATAAGCAAGTCCATTGTAGGGAAAAAATTCTGGTATTAACCAAGTCTATCTATCTAATTAATGATTTTGCATTGTGGCGTTGCATTTTATGTATGGTATACAAGTAACAAGCATTTTGCACATTCATATGAAGCTTGGATGTAAATCGAAAAATTTCCCTGTATTTACAGGTTATCAGGGATTTCTCTAGTATCGCCCTTTTTCAACTACTATTGGCCCGGTTTTCCCTCCAATTTGGTTAACAAGTGTTTCAAGAGATTGCCTATACAAGATCAGCGGTCAATCAGAATTGCACATTATGCTCCATGGTTGTTTTACTGGTTCATGACTCAAAAACTGATCCCGGCTTTCAAAACAGGCGTCAATGAAGGTATGTTCATCAAGGAAGATTTAGATATTTTCAAGAAATTCAGCGACAATCCAAACTGTGCTGCACTTGAGGTTATACTTCTCTAAACACATTACAATTTAAGAGGTTGTTATATTACTCGTTACAATATGATACAATATATGAGTTAAATATATTTGATCGATCGTCCATTTCTTACATTAATGTTAATAGTAAATACTTTTTCGTTATAGTACTATATTATAACAAGGTTATGGGTATCATAGTTTCGTTATTATACATTGATGAGATATGTGATGGTATTACAAGCACATTATAAACATGATAGATTGTAACAGTTCTTTCCTTTTTTTTTTTTTTTGGGTTATTTATTTTAGGCTAAAGCCAAGCAGCAAGGAGAATTCTATTGTCTATATCAAGATTTATTGACTGGCTACGGCAAATGGGAACAGGGGCCTCTAGATGTTAAAAATCCTTTCCCAAACAATGATGGCTCGGTCCATTTGTGGCAAGCTGGGGAAGACAAAGTGATTCCTATTGAGCTGTCTTGTTATATTGCGGAAAAGCAACCATGGATTAAGTATCACGAGCTTACTGGGAGAGGCCATATGCTTTTCCATTACCCGGATCTATGTGAAGGGTTTCTAAGGCAAATTTTGAGTGGATAAATTTTGATCACATAAGGTATGAGTAATCATGATGGAAGGTTTGTTTCCAATCTCAAAATAAATTTGGCATCCAATATAGACGATTAGAGATTTCATTGGAATAAAGTTGTAGTTCGGTTTAGATTGCCCGTCTTCAACCAAAAAAAAAAAAAAAGTTTAAAAAAAAAATATTATTGTCGTAGATTTTAGATTTGTATGTGATTAATCTAAAAAGATAATCAGAGGATGTATTTGTGTTTTCTAATGAAATATCTAGTGTTATAAATAAGGAACACATGTCCAAACATTCATGAATAAATGTAAGATGGGGAGTTATAAATAAGGATGATGTTTTCGAAACATTCATGATTAAATGTAAGATTGGTTTTATTATAAAAAAAAAATTAATGTAAGATTGGTTAATAATAGTCTTTGAGGAGATGGTTAATTTTCAAATAAAAATGCGTTACCTAGCAAAGTTTTGCTTCACCAAATATTACCTAGTGATTAACCACCGAACGTCATGGTGGTTACTCACCAAGTAATGCTTTGTGAAGATGGATGAGCAAGAGGCAAGAGGAAGATGTTCATGGTATTCTTCTATCAAATAAAGAAATAAAATAGTTTATGAATGTATCATGAGTTAAAAAGAATTAGTAAAAAAAATATGTGAATTTATGAATGCATCATGAGTTAAAAAGAATTAGTAAAAGGAAACATGTGTAGTGATCAACTCCTATTATTTTGGCTTTTCCAATAAGATGAAGTTGGAAAGACTTTTTCCTAAGTTTTGTTGAGGAATAAGATTTTAGAGTTTTACGACTCTACTCCAAAGGTTTGGAGTTCAAATCCTGCTAATTCCATTCCTCCCTCCAATTTAATAATATAAATTTGCTCAAAAAGAAAAAAGAAAAAAGAAAAAAGAAAAAAGAAAAAAGTTCGGATGGGCATTTCAGTAGGAAAGAGTTTTTTAACTTAAAATCTTCATACCAAATATTATAATGAAATAGATAAGTTGAAAACACCTTTTCATTTCAACCCATTCCCATGTACTGCGAGATAAAAGAAATGCAATATATCATCTCAATGGTGATATTACATTTATTAGTAACTCATGTCTGTTTACAACTATATCACGCAAATTGAATGAAGGTGTAGGAATTGTAAAATGAGTACAAGGTTTATGTATCCAAGGCATCGAAAAAAACCAAAATATTTATTGTTAAAACAAACAAAAGCAAATCGAAACTTTGCCTTTGTTAAATAACGGTACAAAGTCATGCATACTAAAACTAGAACGTGTTTGATGTCATTTTTTAAAAATTATTTTTCAGACATGTCGTTAACTATCCTTTTTTTTTTTTAGGGATAATTTCAGAAACCTCCCCTGAGGTTTCTGACAAATACACCTAGCCCCCTTGAACTTTTGAAAATTACACTTACCTCCCTTGGCCACTTAAATTGACCAAAATGACCTTACTAAAATATCAAAATTATAACTAATAGAAAAGATGCATTCCCCCTCCTCTCCGACACAAACCACTAATGACTATCTCTTTTCTTCCCTACTCCTTTCCTCAACTAAACCTTTTTCTCTATCGTATTTCTTCTCTTCCTTACATCATTCACTCTCCTAAGCACCACCACCAACACCTCCTGTACTTCTTCTTCATATACAAAATCCCCTTCCTCCAATCCCCTCCCCCTTGCTGACCTGCTCTTCTCATCTTATCGCCGACTTCTCTCTCAGTCGACTTCCTTCCTGATAGCTGAAGTCCACCTCCTCTACCCTTTGAAGCTCGTCACCAATGTTTAGTTCTTGCTAACAATATGCTTTGCTTTATGGTTATCTGTTGAAGTTAAGTCTACATTATAGGGATATATTGATGGGCTCTATATATTTTTTCCAATGTTGTTTTAACATTATTTTAAACTGAAGGAATCCGTTGGGATGTTAATTAATTTGGTGTTGGCACGGCTGGATTGCTTTTAGAAAGCTTGTGATGTTAATTGATTTGGTTTTGGTAGGGATGGATGGCTTTTTAAGAAGCTGATTTTATGGTGTTTGGCTCTGTTTATTATCTTTTGTAATGGCAATTTTTTTTCAATTAAGTTTGTGAAATTGAAAATATTTTTCATTCTCTCTTGTTATTTTCCCATTGAGAACCAGGATGAGAGATTAGCCATTTTAGATTGAAAAAATGTTGGTGGTGGTGGTGATATGGTGATTGTGATAGATGAATGGTTGGTATTTGGGTGGTAGTGGTGGTGGGAGGATTTAAAAGGGTCTTTTTGTCTTAAAACAAGAAATTGGGTTTGTTTGTTACCAAATGTGTTAAAATAAGGGAGGCATGTGTAATTTTAGAAAGTTCAGGGGAACTAGGTGTAATTGTCAAGAACCTCAGGGGAGGTTTTGAAATTATCCCTTTTTTTTTTAAGCAAAACCATTCATGGAGAGGGATGGCAACCCTTAATTTAATATCCAATGAATTGATGACAAAAATTTGATTTAAACCCAGTTTAAGCAAATAATATTAAATGAGGAATACTTACGCCCTTACAAAATGCGTTCTAGTTAACTATTTTTGTATTTCACAAAATATATTCATCCACTAAAATGTTACAATAACATTTTTGTGAAAAATCCTCCAAAAACACCACGCAAACACACTTTTAATTGCTATTACTATTTTTCTTAACAATATTCGCCAAGGAAACATACCTGTTAACAAGATATCATTTGCACAACTGAGGCAGAATAACATTCTGAAGTTAAAATTCGCTCAATATAGCTCTACATAAGATCGCATTGAACATGGAAAAATGTCGAGCTTTCAGGAACCTCATCATATCGAATCCAGAGGAGTTCTTTTCAAATGGAATAATTCTATCAACAGAACCTTGCCAAATATCAATCAGCCCTCTTTATTTGTAAATTGTTAGAGTAAGATCGATCATTGATATGTCAATCAATGACAACTAATCAAAATGCCACACATAATCAATTGCACCAATGGCCAAAAACATGAATAGCATGTACTATACACCTAATTTGTAGGTAATAGCCAGTATAAATGTTGTTTATTAGATGATCCAAAAAAATTATTTGTCCTGTTGGATTAAGGGAGATACTGGCAAAGAAAACTTATTTGTTCCCCATTTCTCATTTTGGTAAAATCCTTCAAGAAGTCAGTTTTTTCACACCTAATTTGTTCCAAATTCTTATGCAATTGAAACATGAAATATTTTTGTTTTTTCCAATTTTTGGGCTTTGTCTAAAAAATTTCGGCATGGTATATTTCTGGTTTCCAACTTCCTGTCGATTCAAATTTTAAAAAATTCTAAAGTTGTTAAAAAATAGACAGAAAACACTTTTAAGTAGACGAGTGTTTTCTTTTTGTTTCTCTTTTTAAATTTTGAACAGAAAAGGGATGAGCTTTTGACACATATGATTGATGATGTTACCTTGTCAATCAAGCTTGTAATAGTCAGACATCATTTCATTTCAATCACTCCAAAAAAAAAAAAAAAAGGTACGGGTGGCCCCATATTAGTTAGGACAAATTAGAGGAGGTATAAGTCGTTAGTGAAGATATGTAACTGATCAGTGAAAGTTTGTAACTATTTTTTACTCTAAAATAACGTCATTTTTTGACTCCAAATTTAACTAATATGACCCAATCTCAGTCTTTATTATTAGCTCATTTAATTTGGACATCGAATTTGTTGCAAATAGAAATTGTGAAATCCATGTCCAAAAAAGTGTATATCATTTCCATCAGAAACATCAGGATTTGAAGAGTTAACGAATTTGACATATGGGCTGGGCTTTCAATTGGATTAGGTTTCTTAACATTGGACGGTACAGGTGTAAAGTAAAAACAATACTATTGTGCAGATGTCCAATAGGAACGGTCCTTTTGAGAGATCCATAATCTTTGTGGTCTATGCTTTGGACCAAGTAAAAGGCAGGGCGATGGTCCAAGGTTTTCCAAAGCCCTTGCTTTCGACCATGCAGTTTAGGGGTGTTTATGGACCGGGTACCCGGTCCATGGACAAAAAATGTGAACCGAACCGGTCTTTGCGGTTCGACAAAAATTCGAACCGCAAATCGGTCCACATGTAGTGGGTACCCGGCCTTCCGGTTACCCGCAAAACCGGTTCGGATAGGACGGGTACCCGACCCGGTCCATAATAATTTACCTATATTTTTAAAAAAATAAACAAGAAAAATTACAAAATATTATAAATCACTAATAATACAAACATTAATATCTTAAAGTTAAATTACATCCAAAACCTTAATCTTCAAAAAACAAAAATTAAATAAATAAGAAAACAATCACTTAGTCTTTCAAATTTCATCTTTTCATTTCAATCAACATAAAAACATAAATATTCAACAAATAACCAAAAACTATATAAACAAGAAAATAATCACTTAGTCTTTCAAACTTCATCTTCTCATTTCAATCAATGTAAAAACATAAATATTCAACAAATAGCCAAATGAACACCCAAACTAATATATGAAATTACATAAGTGACATGTGAAATTACATAACTACCCCCATTTCGGTTCGGTTCAGTTACCCGCCGGTTCGCAAAAATGGGAACCGCGAACCGCCCCGATTAAAATATAACCCGCCCCGCAAACCGCCCCGCCACCAAAAACTGGTTCGGTTACCCTTTTTTTCGGTTCGAGGCGGATCGGTTTTCCCGGTTTTTCAGTTTTTCGGGTTTTTTTGAACAGCCCTAATGCAGATACATGTTGAAGAGTTGATAGAACAATTATCAGGTCAATACATTTAAAATTTAAAAAAAAATTAACGCTAGTCCAATTTATTGTAGTTTAAAATTTCCAGATTTTTTCTTTCTTATTTTTTCAATATTTGAGTTTTAGGTACTTTGTAGTGACAAAGTGTTACGAATCAATAATTTATTAGTCTTCAAACATAAAGGCATAATCATGTAAGAGAAGTATTTCTCTTAATTCTCTCTCAAAATTATTTGGACTCTGTAGACGACATCACAACAAAACCAAGAAAAAAAAAACACACGAAACCTATAAATAACCGATCAAACTTGGTGAATGAAAAATATAACTACAACAAGAACCTATAAATCCTTTGTCAAAAAAAAGAATGAATAAGATATTAAAATACCTATAACCCTTAAAAAGTGTGTTACATAACTTCAAGTCGAATGAAAACTTGATATTCGAATTATCATGCCCACAAAATTCAAACTTGCTGATAGGAATTGTTCTGACTAACTATTAAGTCTTAAACCTGCCACTTCTTGTCAATACGTTTGAATAGGAAATGTCTAACATCATAGAGTCTCAAGGAAGATCCATTACTTTGTATTTGGTGAGGTTAACAAGATAACTTTGCCATCAGAAGATGATTAGGTTCATTCCCATGCAGACGAATTCTTGTAGTAAAGCAAAATTCCTTACCGCAATGGCTGATCAAAGGAACAAGTAGGAAAATTCGTTGTACTCATTCTAATCCCAGCCTTTAAATCAAAAGTCATGATTATGTTTCCTTATATTCCTTCAAAATGGGTAGAAATGCTTAATTATGCCAAGATTATTGTTCTTTTGTTCATGTGGTATCTTTTTGAGTCAGCATACATTATGGTCTCATCAAACTATGTTACATAGCATATGTTACATGGCAGGTATTTGATAACTCAACTTCATAGTGAACATTAATAAATTAAGAGGGTTTTAAATTTGGTATATTTAATAACAAAATTTCTTTATCACTTAATATATTAAGCACTACTTAATTTGTGTACAAACTATAAATTAAAAATTTTTACTTAATTTGCTAAATTTTGAATACATATACATAAAATTTTCTTCTCCCACACACTTGCACACAGTTCATATTTATACATATATTTTCACATGTATACACATACTCACTCTCACATACATTCTCACATTGTAAATACATTTGCGCTCTCTCACACGCACACTCTCTTTCTCTCTCTTGCACATATTATCTCTAAATTGTTTCATCTCTTTAAGATGAAGTAATTATATTTATAATGTGAAATATTCAAATTCAGTTAATTATCAAACTATATAACTTTGTTAATTCAACAATTTCATACTTTCAACACTTAAATTTCAAATTTTAAAATTCAAACTTCAAATGGGCTGTAGTCTTAGATACTTTATTTGTCTCACTTACTGTTAATATAAAAGAAAAAGCAAACTAGAATTTCAAAAAGACTAGAAACTTCTTTTTGCTTATAATTATTTACTACCACCGAAATCCAATACCAGCGATAATCACATTATAACTTTTTCTTTTTTTTTTCCTTTTTAAATAATCGTCTCAAGACTTGCTATAAGTTCTAGTGTGGTTAGTGATTCTTTATGCATTGCCTCAAAGTTTGATTCTGGGAGTACATGGAATACTCTTTTGCTCTAGATTAACAAGACTTTTAAGATAGGGCTTATGTGTAGAAAAATTTCACGACAAACGAAAGAACAGAGCAACGACCAAGCCAGAATTGTTTAGTGTTTGGAATCGAAGGTGAACAAGAAATGCGACTTGTTTTTCTTTCTTTTCTAATCTTCAAAAACAAGATGAGAAAAGACTTGACTTTCCTTTTCTTTATTCTTCGGCATAAACCAGAATAATCTGACTCAAACTATGGAGACAGCTTTAACGGGCACGATTACTCCCTCGTCGAACCTCATTTGAAGTTTAGACTCCTAAGAAAGTTTCTGATCATTGTTGAAACTTTAAGTATCCATTAATTAACCTCTATTTGTTTAGTTCTGTTCTTTATAAACATGTTTTTAAAAAATTTCAAATGCATTTTTCAATCGAAAAGAATATTTAAAACTGTTACAGTAATGTTCTAAAAAATACCTCAAAAAACAACCATTCTGACAGAGTCACATAAAAGCAGTTGCCAGTTTTTATTCTACTATTACACAAAAGTTAAACCTACAGTTGGTTAAAGGGAACATCTCCAATCTTAATCTCGTCCACAGGCTGTGGTAAGATAAACCATCCAATTAAAATTGTGTGACCAAGAAAAGTATGCGTGGGGCAGAAATCTTTCAAACTACACCACAATTGGAATTTTGTGGTCCCGAATACATACATTCTGTCAATTGATGATTGAGTACTTTAAGCACACGAACAATTTCTCCAGAATCTGAGAATTTAAGTAGCTCAAAGAGTATGGAGCGCTTTCATGGATACCAAATTCAGTGGTAGCTGTACGAAATATATTATCTAGATATGCTAGAATATATACTAACTGTAAGAGCACCATACGAGGAATAATAGTTTGGTTGTTTTCATTATCTTGACACCAATGGCTTGTGCTAACTAATTATTTATTGTTAGTGGAAGCGAGGTGGAGTTTGGTGGAAAAACTTTGGGATTATTTCTTTAATAAACATAGCTAGACACGACGTCGAGATTTTTTACCTATTACTGTAAATAGTTTAGTTAATTAGTTAACAACTATATCCGTTAGCTAGTGAGAGAAAAGATATTTTCTGTGTTTATTATTTCAAGAATTTACATCCATATATACAAAGTGTATTCTTGGCAAGAAAGAAAAGATCTCCTAACCTATTGGAAGATCTCCTAACTTAACGGAAGATCTCCTAACTTCTAGGAAAAACACATATCATCTATTCTAGGAAAAATATTATACCAAATATACACAATATATATACTAATACCCCCCTCAAGTTGGAGCATGCAGATCTCGAATGCCCAACTTGTGTAGAAAAAATTCAAACTGATGTCGACCCTAAAGCTTTGGTAAACACATCTGCTAACTGTCCATGAGTCGAAACATGAGTAGGCAGAATAGTTCCATTAGTCACTTCATCATGAACAAAATGGCAATCCACCTCGATATGTTTTGTGCGTTCATGAAAAACCAGATTAGCCGCAATATGTAAAGTAGCTGGCTATCACAATACATTTTAACTGGTTTCTCATGTGTAACACCAAGAGCAAGAAGCAACCCTTTCAGCCATTTTAATTCAGAAACAGTAGTGGCCATAGATCGATATTCTGCTTCAGCCGAAGAGCGTGATACAGTGTGTTGCTTCTTAGTTTTCCAGGAAATAGGTGAGTGTCCAAGAAGGATATACTAGCCAGTCAAAGAACTACAAGTGAGTGGACAACTTGCCCAATTCGAATCACACCAAGCAGATAATTCCAAATCACAGTCAGTAAGGAAATTCTCATACCTGGATTATTCTTTACATAGGTGAACAACACAGAGTGCAGCAGTCCAATGTTCTTCACGTGGCTGTTGCATAAATTAAGCCAGCACATGCACACCATAAGATAGCTCAAGTCGCGTAACGGACAAATAGATAAGTCGGCCCACCAAACTGCCTATATTTTTTAGGATCAGACAAGAACTTTCCTTTTGCCACGGCCAACCTGTGATTTTGTTCAATCAGTGTCAAGACTGATTTAGCACCAAGCATACCCACTTCAGTGATAATATCCAATGCATACTTTCTCTGACACAAATATATTCCTTGTGGACTTCGAGCTACCTCAATGCCTAAGAATGTACTTCAAGACACCAGGTCTTTCATGTGGAAGCATTGACTCAAATAGTCTTTAAAAAGACAAATTGCTGTTGAACTGTCGTCAGAGATGATAATATCATCAACATGAACCAATACATTAACCTGTACTTTTTCTTGATACAGAGTAAAAAGGGAATAATCTGAACTGGATTGCTAGAAACCATATTTTTTCAAGGACTCCAACCAACTTTGCAAACCAACACCGGGGAGCTGGCCGCAAACCGTATAAAGATTTCTTCAAGTGACAAACCATCCCTGATTTATTAAAACCTGGAGGTAATCACATATACACTTCTTCATTTAAATCTCCATGCAGAAATGCATTGTGCACATCCATTTGATGAACCTCCCAATTCTTGGCTGTAGCCACTGCCTAGAAAAACTCTCACTGTTCCTATTTTTGCTACTGGCGCGAATGTTTCCGTATAGTCAATTCCTTTATTTCCAAGAATTACCAACCGTGCCTTGTATCTTTCAATCGCTCTATTTGCTTTGTTCTTTATCTTGTACACCTATTTGCAGCCAATGGCTCTTTTACCTGGGGGCAAAGGTTCCACAATCCAAGTCTCATTATCTTCCAAAGCACATATCTCCTTTTTCATTGCTTCTCTTTATCGTTCATCTTTCACAGCTTCACTAAATGATGTGGGCTCAGTTCCTACAGTAATAGCTCCCAAGAAAGCACGATGTTGGATAGAAAATTGATTACAATTCACATAATTAGTTATATAGTAAGGACTACCTGAGGATTGCTTATGGTCGAGTGAGGAAAGAGAAGGACTGTTCTTCAATTTTTGCACAGTATGTAGAATGTGATTCCTCAATTGGACTAGACTGCTTCTTGTTTCTGTGTCCACGTCCAAGCAACTTAGGTCCAGACTCCATACCACTGGGTTCACATTCGAATTTTGTTACCCCGTCGATCTGCGCTTGATCATCATCAACAAGTGGGATTACTTGGTCCTCCATCTCATTGTTTTCCAACCCGTCTTCTGTTAAATGTTCTTTTCTAGTCTCTCTAGATGATGACATCATATCTTCTTCTAATAGGTTTTCAAAATTGTTGTCTCTTCTCTCATTATTTTTAATTTCATGTTGATAAGGAAAGTCATGTTCAAGAAATACAACATCTCTTGAGACAAAAATTTCCCTAGGTCTCAAATCGTACAAGCTCCACCCTTTCTTACTAAACGGATAACCAACAAAGGCGCACTTTCTACTTCGACTAGCAAATTTATCGCACCCCCTTCTTTGGTTATGTGCATAAGCTAAGCACCCAAAAACCTTCACATTTTTATATGAGGGAGGTTGTTCAAATAATAATTCATGAGGTATTTTACCTTTTAACAAAACTGATGGAGTTTGATTGATTAAGTATACAACAGTTAGTACACATTCACCCCAAAATTCAATGGGCAATCTTGCTTGAAATTGTAGTGCCCTAGCTACATTAAGTACATGACAGTGTTTTCTTTCCACTCTACCATTTTGTTGAGGAGTTTCCACACATGCAGTTTGATGAATTATCCCACATTTTTAAAAATAATCCTTCAAACACATAAATTCCGTTCCATTATCACTACGCACAATCTTCACAAGTTTATTAAATTGTCTTTGAATCAAAGCTAAATAGTTTTACAAAGTATGTGCTACTTTAGACTTGTCCTTCAGCAAATAAATCCACACACCACATGAAAAATCATCGACAATAGTTAAGAAATAATGAGCACCACAAAGAGTAGGAGTTTTGTAAGGTCCCCACAAGTCACAATGAATCATTTCAAAAATGCTAATTGTTTTATTATCACTGAATGCAAATTCATCACGACTTTGTTTTGCTTGAAAGCAAATCTCACAACCATCAAAATGCTCTCTACTATCCTTATCAACAAACGGCAAAAATCGAATTACCTTACTCGAAGGATGCCCCAACCGGTGATGCCAAATTTTCTCATCATTCTTCTTTTCTATCTTCATTGCCTCTTGAGATAGTAGAGCCCCTCTCGTTCCTCACCCGCTCTAATCAGCATGCTTGTATTGCGGTCATGTACAAAACAAGATGAATCAATGAATATCACAGTACAATTTGATTCTTTTGTCAATTGAGATACTGATAACAAATTGCACTTCAGATTAGGCACATATAAAACATTGTTTGTCTTCAATTGTTTGTTCAACATCACAGTTCCTTCTTTCTCAGCCAAGGTTACATTTCCAGTCAGGTAGTTTGATCGAATATGCATGAGTTCTTCGTATATCATTCAACAAATCAGTACTACCTACCATATGATGTGATGCTCCTGTATCAATAATCCATTCTTCTATTTTACCATTCAATCTCCTCGTAGTCGTTTCCTTTTGTGCATTCAATAAATTCAGCAGCTGACTCCATTGTTCACTACTAAGTCCATTGAATCCCCCTTTTTCAGATTCAATGTTCTGGTTTTGTGGATTATTTGCGACTACCACGTTGGCTCTAATCAGTCCGCCACCTCGTCTCTTTGCGCTTGAGTTGGCTCTAAATTTTCCTCATTGTCCACGTCCCATCCCACGTTTGTTCCCCCTAGGCCGATCACCCCACCAATCAGGATAACCAATCAATTCAAAACACCCCTTCCATGGAGTGCCCATTCCGTTTGCAATAACAACACACCTTGTCCTTCTTTTCTTTATTTTCTATCTTGCCTCTCGAGTTCACTGCAAATGCCATGGCCTTACTTTGTTGTTCTTTCTCGCAAGTCATGTTGCACAGACACTTCTCTTGGATAATCATTGCATAAGCCCGATTCAAAGTTGGAAGGAGATCAGTGCTTAGAATAGGAGAGCGCACTGTCTCGTAAATCAAGTTATCCAGACCCATCAAAAACTGATGCAATCTTTCCTCCTCATGCCTTTTATTCAGTTCGGTTCCTATATTACAGGTGCATCCTCTGCATCGACATATTGGAATCTACTCATAATGTGCCAGATCTTTCCAAATTGATTTTAATCGACCATAATAATCCACAATCATTGCGCCCTTCTACTTGCATTCAGCCAACTCAGTTTTGAGTTGATGAATTCGGGATCCATTGCTAACAGAAAACTGCTCCTTGATATCTTCCCAAAGTTCTGTGCAACCTCCATATAGGATATGGTCGATTGCAGCTTTGGCTCGATGGTGTTCAAAATCCATGACACTAACATAGAGTTTACGGTCCACCAGTCTCCAAGCTCAGTTGAATCTTCTGACGGCTGCCTTATCGTCCCGTCAATGAAGCCAAACTTCCTTTTGGCACGCAAGGCAATTTTGATTACCTTTGCCCATTCATCATATTTTTCTCCTTTCAACTAAACTTGAGTAATAATAGTTCCAGGATTGTCATTGACCGAGAGATGATAAGGGGATATCATGATCTTTCCCATCCCATCTCCTCCTTCTACCTTTTTTTCCTCATTTCTGGTCATTGCTCTGATACCATGAGAGAAAAGATATTTTCTATGTTTATTATTTCAAGAATTTACATCCATATATACAAAGTGTATTCTTGGCCAGAAAGAATAAGATCCCCTAACCTACCAGAAGATTTCCTAACTTAACAGAAGATCTCCTAATTTCTAGGAAAAACACATATCATCTATTCTAGAAAAAATATTATACTAAATATACACAATATATACACTAATAGCTAGTTATCATATTAGTATTACCATATTAGTTAGTTATTAGTTACCATATTTGTTCAGGCGAAAAAAAATTACCATATTTGTATTACATGCCTATATATAGGGGCCTAACTTTGTACTTATCTATTATTATTGGATATACATAATTTTCGTTCTTTCATCACGGTATTGGAGTTCTATCTTGAGACTTGACCAAAAACTTCTGCCAATATCTTGTCAGTATACATCAAAATTTATTCTACATTTGTCTTGTTTCAAATCATCCTTAATGAGTGATGATTTTTTTCAAAGCTGAAGCAAGAATCGTCAACTACTAGACAAGATGATCACAACACAACCAGGATCTTTCTGATTGGAGCTTGCATGCGCCCCCACACACCTCTAAAAGATGGTTGTTTGATAGCCAACAATGTGCATATGAACACGCGCTGGATTTAACTAGATTGCGACATGCAATTCATGCGCGACTATTGTTCGTAGCCAACATTGCTTACTTCATTAGAAGAGTCAGCCAATATAGTGTCATATCAACTGCCAACATATTGCTATATCAGTGATAGCTCATCATTATGTCAACACAAGCCAATTGCCAAGCCATCACACATCAGCTGTACGTCAGCTGTCATGTTATCTCTATAGTTGTCACACCAGCGGACACATCAGCTAAGTTAGATGCCATGTCATTTGCCCATTTCAGCACCACTTCAGTGCCGCTCAATGCCATGTTGCTAATGAGAACCGAGGCTACTTCATTTGATTAGTGAGTTTTTTGACCTGTTTGACCATTTTTTGACTAGTTTTTGGCACGGTCAAACAAGTTCCAAGGTTTTTTTTTGTGCGTTGAGTTCGTTTTTGCCTCAATTTTCTCAAATTCTATTCTTACATTACACTTTTATGATTTCTTTTGTCATCACTTTCAAGTTTATCAATAATTGTGGCTTCAAATCCTACCTCGGGTGTTACCCATCCAATAAACATCATTTTAGGTTGTGTATATATGGTTTGTGGATGCCTGCCATACAACGATTTCTCCAAAGTCGTAAGTTTTGGCACATTATTACTGAAAAATGTATCTGTAGATACTAAATTTTGACACACTATTTGTTTTTCAAACATTGGGGAGGTGTTTATATTTTTGGGATTAATTTTTAATTTTTTAATAAAAAGGGAGAACAAAATCAATAATCTCAGGGGGCAAAATAGTAATTTCTATTTGTAAATATTTTTTCATTAGTTTTGAGAGTTTTAAATTTAGATTTTTACTTTCATACATATTTTTTAATTTTTTGTGATTTTTTCGGGTTTAATTGGTATTTTTCTTCTATATTTTACCAACATAAGGGCAAAATGGTAATTTCGCATCGCGAATATCAATTTTCGCTCATTTCAGGTCCCAAATGTATTTTTTCTGACTCTTTAAGCATGTTTTCAAATTTTCTTTATTCTTCAGAGATGATTGTTATTTTTTCTGTAAATACCGCGTTCAGGGGCAAAATTGTCATTTCACATTCCAAACGTATTTTTCACCAATTTTGAATCATAAATGCATTTTTTAGGGTTTTAGGTTTAGTTTGTTGGAGTAGGGGCAAAATCGTTATTTTATATTTTTAACGCATTTTTTATCAATTTTTGAGTCATAAATGCATTTTCTAGGGTTTTAAACTTATTTTTAATTTTTGATAATTTTTCAAGGCCAATAGTCATTTTTCTATGCATTTTGTCATTATAGGGGTAACATCGTTTTTTTCATATCCCGAATGCATTTTTGGTCAGTTTTAAACTCTAATCTTTATTTTTTAAAATCTTGCATTCTAATTTAAATTTTTTGATGAATTTTGGAGTTTATTGTCATTTCTTTATATTAATTTTTAATTTTTTTGAGTCAAAAATAATTTTTTAAAAATAAAATTAGAATTTTTATTACCGGTGACATTTTTGTTATTTTGTAGTATTCTTGGAGGCTAAATCTTTTATGCACTATAAATATCCCCACTTGCGAATTAAAAAGGGGAAGAAAAAATAAAAAAGGAAGTCTATAGAGTTTTTAGTTTTAGTTTTATATTACACGAAAAACACCATAAAACATACACTTTTTCCTACTATTTTTTTAGTACATTTTCAAGTTTTCACACACCACACCTAAGAACACACACCACACATCTGTAAATTTTCACACACCACACCAAGAACACACACCACATCTTCAAGTTTTCATAGACATATATTGGAGACAACCCGTGCACTTCAGTTTCTAATCTCATTTACCTTTAACCTTTTGGGCTGAATGTGTTTCCACTACTGTTCATATAATTAATTGGTTGCCCACTCTTGTGCTTTCTCACCACACTCCTTTTGAGTGACTATATGAGAAAATTCCAACTTATTCACATATTCGAGTTTTTGAGTGTCTAGCCTATGCTACTGCTGTTAACACTTCTCATAAGTTTGACTCTTGTGCTAGACATTGTTTGTTTATTGGATATCCAATTGGTCAAAAGGCATATAAGCTTTATGATCTTGATATTCACCAGGTCTTCACCTGTCGAGATGTTGTCTTTCATGAAGATGTTTTCCTATATGACTCTACTTCTCATTCTTCTTTAGATTCAACGACTGTCATCCCAAATGTTGTTGATGAATCTCCTTCTTCTGAGAATCCTTCGACCACATTACATCCAATTACCTCAGTTTCTTCTTCTTCTGATACCATTTCTTTAAATCCTCCTCTAAGACATTAGAAAGAACTAGGGTCCCACCTTCATCTCTGTGAGACTATGTTTGCAACCAAGTGTAGCCTTCCCCACCTTCATCTCTTAAAAAAAGGTACTTGTTATCCTATTTCCAATTTTCTTTCCTATAATTGTTTCTTACCACAGCACAGATTTTTTCTTGCTACTGTTAGTCAAGATATTGAGCCAGTCTCTTATGATGAGGCAGTATCCCAATCTTATTAGCAAGATGCCATGCAAGAGGAATTAGCTGCCTTAGAAGCCAATAATACTTGGACTCTCACTTCTCTTCCTCCTGGCAAGCAACCTATTGGATATCGATGGGTTTATAAAATTAAGCACAAATCTGATAGGTTCTCTTGAGGGATATAAAGCTCGTCTTGTTGCTAAAGGATACACTCAACTGGAAGGTATTGATTATCATGATACTTTTTCCCCTACTGCTAAAATGGTGACCGTCCGTTGTTTGTTGACTTTAGCAGCTGCTCGAAATTGGTCTCTTCACCAACTTGATGTTCATAATGCTTTCCTTCATGGAGATCTTCATGAAGAGATTTGTATGTCTTTACCTCCTGGACTTCAGCGACTGGGGGAGAACCTTGTTTGTCGCCTCAACAAGTCATTATATGGTTTGAAGCAAGCTTCTCGGCAATGGTTTGCTAAATTCTCGAACAGCTATTCAATCTATGGGCTTTGTGCAATCTAAGGCTGATTATTCCTTATTTACATGTCGAAAAGGCACATTATTCACAGCGTTATTAATTTATGTTGATGATATCTTATTAACAGGAAATGATTCCACTAGTTATCTCTGAAGTTAAGCATTTTCTGCACAATCATTTCCAAATCAAGGATTTGGGTGATTTGAAGTATTTTTTCGGCATTGAGGTCTCTCGATCAAAAAAGGGGATATTTATTTCACAGAGAAAATATACTGTGGACATTTTGAAGGATGGAGGATATTTGGGGGCTAAACCAGTGGATTTTCCTATGGAACAGAATGTTAAATTATCTAATGAAGGAGATTTACTCAAGGACCCATCTCAGTATAGACGACTTGTTGGACGTCTGATATATTTAACTGTTACTCGCCCATATATCACATATTCAGTACATGTTTTAAGCAAATTTATGCATGCACCTCGAAAACCACATCTGGAGTTTGCTCTACGTGTATTGCGTTACTTGAAAAATAATCTAGGACAGGGATTGTTTTTTCCTTCGCAAAATGATTTATCTTTGAGGGCCTTTTGTGATTCAGATTGGGCAGGATGTCCTATTTCAAGAAAATCAACAACTGGTTATTGTGTTTTTTTGGGATCTGCTCTTGTTTCTTGGCGAACTAAGCAGCAAAGGATTGTCTCACTTTCATCAGCCGAAGCTGAGTATAGAGCTATGGTCAGAACATGTTGCGAACTATCTCGGATACACTCATTATTAAAGGATTTGAGGATATTACATCCCAAACCGGCATTGTTGCATTGTGATAATAAAGCAGCTTTACATATAGCAGCTAATCCGATTTTTCATGAAAGAACCAGACATATAGAAATAGATTGTCATTTCATTCGTGACAAAATACAAGATGGATCAGTTGCAACTCAATATGTCTCTTCCGCCAGTCAACTTGCTGATGTATTTACCAAGCCTTTGGGTAAAGAAATGTTTGCAATCATGAAACGCAAGTTGGGAGTTCTTGATATTCACTCTCCAACTTGAGGGGGAGTGTAAAGAAGGAAAAAGCATAACTAGTGGCATAAATATTGTAGTTTGAGTGTAATTAAGAATTGTAATTAGTAAAGATTATGTAAATTGATAACTTAGCATAATTTTAGCATAATCATAGGAATTAACATAAATAGATATTGTAATTCTATATAATATGTATTGTCCCAATTCGATGAATATAACAACATATTCCTTTCCTTATCATTTTTTCAGATTAACAACAAAAGAGATATACCCAAGTGGGTTAAATACAATGAAAAACCTAATTTTTCAAGATCCAATAGCTTTGACATCACTTGACACGATCCGGGTTGATCTCTCTTATTGTGTGTCACAGGAACATCCCCAAAGGACCTGTCTTGAACAGTCAAAGGATAATCTAACCCAAACTCTCCCACAGATCTAGATCAAACCATCAAAGAATGCAAACTCTTGTCAAATCGCTTGACCCCAATCCAACCTGTGGAATGAAACTGTTTGAATCTAACAAGAATAAAACCTAAACCCTAATCACACTTGTTGATTAGAACTTAAGGTATAAGGATAACCTTCAAGAATCACTTTTGAAAAGTTACGGACAGTTCTGATCACCAAGAACTACCAAACTTTCACACAGAGAGAAAAATCAATTTTATTGACTTTAATTCATCATTCAACATAATATTAATAATAAACGACAATAGTTAGCCTTATATAGGCCTTAAAACCCTAAAACTAATATGGAAAGTCTAAATTAACTATAACTCAAAAACTAACTAAAAACTAAAAAAATAATAAAGTTGTAAAGTTTCTGATCTAGGCCACTGGAAAGGCCGTGGCACGGCCTGAGCCGCGGCTTCCATCAAAATCAAAAGTCTTCGATAGCAAACTTGGAGAACCAGGCTATGGGAAAGGTTGCGGGACGGCCTAGATTGCGGCCTCCATCAGAATTTTCGCGACGCTGGCTTCTGGTCTTGTCCGTTGAAAATCTGTCCTCGCACTTTGGACCTAAAACGTAACCACCAGCCTTTGGCCCCTTGAATGGATGCTAAATGGTGAAACTCCAATGCCCAAATATCATATTTTGAATACCTTGAGACCTCCAAATAACCCAAGTTGATAAAATTTGTTAGGTGAAGCTTCTAAGAATGAGACGAGCGTCACCACGCATGTATCAGTTCTCAAATGGATTGATAGCAATCTTATTATCTTTTTACCTCCCACAAAAGAAGAGATCCAATGCATGTGTCACCATGCATGTATCAGTTTCAAATGGACTACATCAATCTTATTATCTGTTTACCTCCTACAAAAGAGGAGATCCAATGAATACTTTGCTTAGGACAACTCATAGCCCGTGGAGGACCTAGAAACCTCAAGACCAAGTAAATAAGTAACATAACCCAGATTTTTTATTTCAAATTGTGCACTAAGAAAACCTTTTAAATTATGAATGCTTGAAACATCATTAGTAATGATCACCATAACATCCACATAGGGAAAAAAAATGATACTCGATCAAAATCGTTTCATAAATATTGTAGAATCATATGAACTAGCCATAAAGTCAAGTTGTTTCAAAATATAGTTGAATTTTGAATGTTGAGCACAAGGTGCTTGTTGGAGCCCATAGAGAGTCTTACAAGGGCGAAAAACTTTATTTTAAAGATGAACATATCCAAAAGGAAGCAGCATCCGAAGATCTCCATTAAGAAAGGCATTTTTGACATCCATCTAAAAAAGATCCTAGTGACAAGCAGCAGCATCTGTAAGGAAGGATCTATTAGACGTAATGTGAACTGTCGATACAAAAGTCACTATCAGACTGATTTTTTATCTTGTAAACCCATTTACACCAACCGTTAACTTTCTAAGAGGAAGATTTAATAGATCCCATGTCTGAGTTTTGATAAGAGTATATAATTTCTCATCCATTGCTTTCTGTCAAAGAAGATTAGAATGGTCTCTCGAAAAAATTGAGCCTTGTACAATATAGCAAGAGTAGAATAGCAATGATAATGATTGAGATAAGAATAAGTAAATCATACTCTCCTTGAATGACGAGAAGAGATTAAGATCTAGGTTGTGGAGCAAGTTGCTTTAGAGAATCCATAGTCTAATTAGCAAGTTCAAGAGATGTCAGGAGAAGATCACAGAAGAGTTGAGAGTACTTTTACCAGAAAATGGTATCCAGGAATAGATTAATAACGTTGTTAGTGAAGAATGGAGAGACATGAAATGATGACATACTAGAAAATGACTTATGGCTCCGTCTAGATAGATGTTTTTTGAGATGTTTTTTAAGAAATATTATTGTAGCAACTTTAAAGATTTTTCTCGATGTATTTTTGAGAAAAAAGTTAACTGAAAAATGTGTATGGTTTTTTTAAAAAACATGTTTCTAAAACACACCTCCAAACAAATGGAGCCATGTTCCCAAATAATCACATGACAGGAAACTCTAAGATATTTTGTGACAGGATCATAGAAATGATAACCTTTGTGTTACATGCCATACCTAGGAAACAATAAATCAAGAACCAGGCTCAAGTTTATTCTGTTCATACAGTTGGAGCAAGACAAAACAAACACAACTGAAAACTTTAAGAGTGTAATAATCAGGAAGTGTGCCATAAAGACACTTATATAGAGACTGGTTGTTAATTATGGAAGAAGAAACTCAGTTAATGGTATAGACAACTATAAGTGTAGCTTCCTCCCAAAAGGGTTTAGGGACACTAATAGAGAATATAAGAGCTTGATTGGTGTCTAAGATGTGACTATACTTTCGTTCAGCAACACCATTCTCTTGAGATATACCTAGACAAGACTTTTGAGGAATATTACCATCCCCTCAAAGAATGGCAAGAGAGGAAGAATCTACATATTCTATAGTACTCTAGGAACGAAATATTTTAATATAATGAGATAATTGCATTTTAATCATATTTTGAAATCCATGATAAACTTGTAAAAATTCCAATCCGTGTTCTATCAAATAAATATAGGTAAACCATGAATATTCATCAACAAAAAATAACAAAATACTGAGGTCTTCCATAGTAGGAGTTGAGTTTGGACCTGAAATGTCAGAATGAATAAAAGGAAAAGGATGGAAAGAGAAGTAGAATCACTTAAATCGAAAGATAAAACTTGTTGTTTGCTAAGTTGACAAGAAATATAGTCAAAAGACTCATACTTAATCAAACCTAACAAATCATCAGATTTTAAGTTCCTTTTTTTTTTTTTGCAATGTTAAAGGGAATAAAGGAAGAGGAAACTTAAGGTAGGATCCACAACCCACTCCATCCAGGCAATTGTTGACTTAAGGAGAAACTTGACGTTTCAAAAGAAACTAAATTTGGAGGCTCCCACATCGGAAGTTTGAGTGTGACAAATTTTAAGTTCCTAACATGCGACAATGACACATGACCAAGACGAGCATGTCACAATTGTAATGATATGAGATGACTACTATGAGAAACTATATTAACGGAAGTTGGAAGATTTACGGATATCAACTCAAAACAAGCGACTAACTTTACGACCTATCCTAACTTGTTTGCCAATCAGTAGATCCTCTATTACATCGCCATTTTTAGAATACCATTTGAATAGTGTAAAGCTAGTTACCATATTAGCTAGGTAGTTACCATCTTTGATATTTGTAATTACCATATTTCTATTTACCACAAGCCTATTTATGATTCATAACTTTGTACTTGTTTAACAATAAAAGATTGAATGACAAGTTAAGGATAATATATGTATTAAGAATAGTGAACACAAGGGTAATTATGATACCAACATGACTAACATCTAATGATGAGCCATTAGTTGTATGAATGGGTGAAACATGAGAATGTGGTTAGGTAAATACAAATATCGGGATGGAGGGTGTTAATGTAAATAGTGTAATTAGTTAGCTACCATATTGATACAGTAATTATTATATTAGCTATTCACTATATTAGTTATTTATCAGTTACAATATTGTAATTGAATATACAGAATTTTCATTCTATCATGCTTTCTGTCACTACCTGTTGCAACAATTGATATCTTACTTCCACTTACATTAAATTTCTCTTAGATTGGTAACATTTTTGGTTTGTATTGCAATAGCAATTGGGGTTATATTATTTGGTTCTGTACCTTAATTTCAATTGAAGAATGTTCCAGTTTAAATTTTGATGGATGAAAAAACATGGTTTAGTTCCAAATATGACAATATTTTAGTATTACTTGGTAACATAATCGTAGGAAAGATACCATGATTAATACCGTACGTGTGCGCTTGATTAAATTACAATTTTCTAGAGTTAATAGCTAAAGACCGACACTATTAACCTACCATCCTGACAACCGAACATTTGAACAACACCATTTGTTGGAGTTCAAAAAATTCGTCCGACTTGGAGCTTTTTATGCTTAGTTGGAGAAGTTCAATGCTTAGTAACATGCATGTACAGATCTTCTACAGTAAAATTCTTTATCTTTTTTGTTCCCCTTCTTTTCATATACATGTTCCTGCATTTTTGGCTCTTGTCGAGATCAGATGCTGCATTGACAAAGACTCTGTCATGAAATATGGTGGATAAATTTGTATGGAATTTATTTTAATAATATGTGGCAAATATTGAAACAACCAAATTAAAGATTTCTGTTTGAGAACGTGATTCTCAAAGTTAGCTTTCACAAGTTCCATTTTATAAAAGATAATTATAACCAAGTTCTTGTCAAGACATGATTATTAGGGTTTGAACCTTCAATAAATGATTTCATGCTCTCAAAATACTTATAAAAAGAAAAGCAATTGAGGACAGCCATGTGCTACTTCTGCCTGGAGCCAGCAACATTCTATTCTTAAGATACGTCAATGAGAGAACAATTCTACACAAAATATGAGAGAACAAAATTGTGCATTCCCTTTTGAAAGTGTGAGGTCTATACATGCCACAGATGGCAAGGAAGTGGCCACAAAGGAGAAAAAGATACGAAAGGTGCAATTGAGAATGGCAAGAAAGTCAATTCTTCCAGACTGGATTTTAGGCAAAAGAAAAATGTTTTGGCCTTCTATTTGGAGTTTTGTGTTGCCTTTTTTTTTTCCCTAGTTCAAATACATAAATTGCAGAAATTAATACCTCTTTTCTTGAAATGACCTCCAGCACTACCACTATCGTTGTTTGTGACTTTGTCCACGGAATTCCTTTATACCCTCATGCACTCTTCTTTACAAGATTTCCAAAAGTAGAAAGCCCTGCTACTTTGGACAGGTTCTAAAGACACCCCAGAGGAGGTTCCATCTTTTTCTTTACCTTAAATACTAAAGTTTTAATGATTTTATTAGCTCGAAGATGTCCCAACAGTATCCGGATTGAAAACTCCTGTGGACCATGGTGGATACCCACATTTATGTTTACTTTTGGCCCACAATAATAAATAGTTCTTTCAGGGAACAAAGAAGTTCCTGAAGAATAACGCGAACGTGCACAAATAATCACGTTCTTAGCCCACCCAACAAGCCCACGAAAATGAAAGAAGGGAAGCCATCAAAAAGACACTTTTTTGTGCTTTCAGTTTGAATTTGTCCAAGACAAATAGGGCAAATGATGATGCACAAGATGAAGATATGATAAAATGACGACATGTTATTTAGAGCATTAGCCTATCCTCGTGTAAAAATTGCTTAGTTTGTTTGATAGTATTTTTTAAAAATATATTTTTAAAAAAATTTAAACACGTTTTCCAATCAGCTTTTTATCACATATATTAATTTATCAAGAATAATTTTAAAAACAACTACAGTAATAATTTTTAAAAAACACCCTAAAAAAATCCGTCCAAATGCAAGCCCATGTTTTCGCTTGTAAGCAAGGAATGCAATGAAGGAGAAACCTTTTGCTGGAGAAAATTTTTGCTAACCTTTTGTAGCAGAAGAATGCGCAGAAGAGGAGAGATGCAATCGGCTGTGAACGCAAGAATTGTGTCTTGGGGGCGCAAAATTTTATAAGTATATATTTATGGAGTCTAATTTATAATTTTCTAGAATTTTAGGGACCAAAATTTAAATTATATATATGTGCAAGTAAAAAATTTAAAATTTTTAACACTAAAAAATAGAAATTTTGAACTTCTTTTTTTGGTTTTTTTTTTGAAGGGGGGGGGGGGTGTTCGTGATCAAAAAGCATTTTGCTACAATTGTTAACACTGACCAAGAGATTCTCTCTTTTCTTTCTTTTTCTTCTGTAAGGCAACAAGAGAGAAGATTTTTATATGGAACGGGTCCATGGTCTCACTTGTAGACCTTGTAGTCTAAAAAATAGTATTATATAAGTATAATGATGCACGTTGACATAAGAAAAAAGAAATAAGAATGCTTAACCCTCTTTTAAACCACAAGATCTATAAGTAAGATTGAGTTCATGTAAGAATTCTCCTAGGCACTGGAACAATTTTAGCCCGTCAATGCTCACCAAACATCAAAATTGTCTCCAACTTTAACTGATAAAAATTTGGAAAAAGACAAAGTAGAATTAAGTTATAATGGACAATGAATCTTACATAATGTTTTTAAATCCAACCTTGTGGTCAAATTAGTATTGTGAACAGTTATGAATTTTTTCAGTTCGACTGGTTCAACTGAGCTAGGCCACCAAATTTTTTATATTAATTTAAATAAAAAATTACATATTTTAAATGATAGTATGAAGTAAAAACAAAATGCAATAAACTAAAAAACAGTAGAATGTACGTAAATTGACCCCAATAATTACTGGTTTTCAATTCTTGAATCAGCAGGTCGGATCCAAATTAAAAACCCACTGGTCTTATATGCTATTTCATTTTTACTCTCTTTGGTTCCATTGGTAAATGAAATGTTAGTCCAAAAAATTCTTACTAAGTACTCTTACGTGACATCAATTTATTCATTAATAATGATTCATCATGTGACAGTATCACACTAGCAAGTGAAAAAAGAAAATAAAAATGTATGAAGTGACCCCAAAATTTCTGAACAAACTTTTTTTTTTTTTTTTCTGAACAAAATTTCTGAACAAACTTGTAATTCGTGTACAGACATGGCACAAGGGGGATGAAAGACATCTTCAATCACCGTTGGCAATTGTGTCATGCTGTTAATGGTGGAAATATCCTCATTTGAATTTTTTCTTGTCCATATTACTGGTTGGATATGTACTTTTGTCGGTACCAACTATACATGTGTCGTGAAAATATGCATCCTTGAATGAGGGTACACTAGCACGATTGGAATAGGGAATTTAGGAAGGCGGAAATCCGCACAAGGGTAAAGCAAAGAATGGTTAAGTTGGGACAAACTTTTCATTAAGAAAAAAAAAATGAAAAGCTTTCATACAAGTTTATCACACTCTCTTGAGAATTTTGTTCAGAGTTTGGTAATGTCAAGTCACTCTATCATTGTCAGATAAAGCAAACGATGGTTAAGTTGGGACAAATTTTTCATTTAAAAAAAAAATGAAAAGTTTTCATACAAGTTAATCACTCTCTTGAGAAAATTTACATTTTTTTTTTCCAGTTTTGATGATGTCGGATCACTCCAACATTATTATTCTCAACCTGTCAAATCAAGTTTCTCTTGCTGTTCCTGTTTGACATAATCAAGTGTTCTTTTATATACATTTTATAGCTAGACGGTAATTTTATGTTAAAACTTAAATATTGTACAGTGCATAATATTAATCTTTTGATGTATGGAAAAATGATAGGTGACTGTATAATCAAGAATTATGTTGGTACTGTGCACGGTTTAGAATAAAATTTACCAGATACAGAAGCCCAAAAACAAGAGATAGGGGTATGTACCTAGAGAATAAGAGTGAGAAGAACCTTTCCCTTTTGTTTCCACTTCTGAACATTTTTTAAGTGACTTCGGACCTGAGTCCTGAAGTTGTCTGAGCAGTGCTATTTGCTACTATAAATATCGGTTTTCCCTATCTTCTGCTCAGTAAGAGATTTGCCTCCAGCGAAAAAACCACATATAGTCTTGTCCAATCCTATATAAATCTTCTCAACTCGAGTAGTAGGAGTTAATTTCTCTCCTCCTCCTTCCAAAATGGCAAAAACAGGTGCAGATCCCCTTGTAATTGGTGGAGTTGTTGGAGATGTTGTTGACAATATCTCCTCAACAATAAAGATGTCTGTGACCTACAACTCCAACAAGCAAGTCTACAATGGCCACGAGCTTTTTCCTTCATCAGTTTCCATTAAACCAAAAGTTGAAGTTCATGGGGGTGATTTGAGATCTTTCTTCACACTGGTAAGTAACATTCTTTTGCATCCTTTCCTTCTCCTTTTTCTACTATTTTATTCAATGAGTTTGTTTAATCTTGCAGATCATGACTGACCCTGATGTACCTGGTCCTAGTGATCCATACCTTAGAGAACACTTACACTGGTATGCAGAGAAAATATCATGTGTTTTATTCACTAGCTACTCAAGAAACATCAAAAAATGAAGCTGTCAATATAACAGTCTCCAATAGTATATTTCCTCACACTTTCTTTGGTAGAATCCCTGGGAACATGCTGGACTTTTTTGTCCCAGCTTCAGAACATTATGCCGGACCACAAGAGGAGTACAGTTTCCCTTGCATCGTACTAAAGAAGTCATTGGACCACGCCCTCACGGGAATGGTCAGTCCTTAGAAACCCCCACCACACAAAAAACAAAAAAATAATACTTGAACTTCATAATCTTTGAGAGATTACCTTCTTTGTCTGGGAAAAATATTAAAATGGGAAGACACATCTAAAATGAGGAATAAAGACACTCGAATAGAACTTACCTTAATGGTATTTATTATTCACTGTGTTGTATGTCGTTGAAATTGGAAATGATTCAAAATGCATAAAATTAAAGGTCAATTTTACTATAAAGAAAGATGCACGTTAGTAAAAACTAAGCAAGGCTTGGTCTTAAGTCGTGGCTAGTCTCTCAATGAGCAAATTTCTGGGCATTATTTTCTGAAATAGCTTTGTGTCTTTCACCGGATACTTTTGTAGTCAAGGGAATGACAATGTTATTGTAAAACAAAAATTATTGATATTTAGCATGCTAAAACTTGATTTGATCATCTGGCAGGATAGTCACAGACATCCCGGGGACGACAGATTCCTCATTTGGTATCTATTCTTTCTTCTTATCCTCACACTGGGTGAGAAATAAAGATATTAATTGGTTTTTGTTTTGGTTAATTTTTTGTCTACAGGGAGAGAAGTGGTGAGTTATGAAATGCCGAGGCCAAATATAGGGATCCACAGGTTTGTGTTCCTTTTGTTCAAGCAGAAAGGCAGGCAGACAGTGGGTGCACCACTTTCCAGAGATCGATTCAAAACTAGGAAATTTGCAGAAGAAAATGATCTTGGCCTCCCTGTTGCTGCTGTTTTCTTCAATTGCCAGAGGGAAACAGCTGCAAGAAGGCGTTGAAAGATGTGAGATGATGGTCTCTGATCACTGAAATGTTATGAAGCCAATAAGATATCAACTGTTGCAAGTTCCAATTTGTGTAACAGTTGAATTGTTTTCATTGTTATGTACTACTATCTACTGTAGACTTCATATGAAGTATTAATTTGCCACAATAATAAAGCGTGAGGATTTACTCAATCATCTTCCACTATACAAAGATTGCTCGCAATATTTTTTAACACGAGGTTCTAAAAAGAATTTCAATTTTTCCTTTGTTCTTTGTATGAAGTGAGTTGTTTCTAATAGTTAGCATAAAGTTCATTTTTAGGACTAGTTTACTGAGGAAATCTAACCCTAAAATTGAGGAAATAATTATTTTGGTGCATAATATACTACCACCAAAGATTACATAATTTTCTTATGCAATAAATAATTTCACGAATAAACATAAATTACCATTATAATGGTTGTGTATGATGGTTGTGACTATTTTTTTAATATTATAAAGAGTTTTAACACAGTAATAATATTAAAGCAACCATAAGATATGTATTTGTTGCACACTAGACAACTATAGCACTTGATAAAAATGTATTCAAATGAAAAATATAGTCATTTTTTAAGTACTGAATGTTCTAAGTTTTTTTTTTTAAAGTAATGTTTAAAATTTTCAATTTCGAAGGTCCATCAATTTTAAAGGGAAATAATGGTAAATACTTCAAGAACTTAGGGGGCAATGTAAAGAAAAAAAAAAGAAAATTCTAAAAGTTGTAGGGGCTGCAAATGTAGGTTAAGATAATAAACTTTAAAATATTTCAAGCCAATTATAGGAATTTTTCAAAGTTGAATGTGGCTCCCTCCCTTTCTAGCCTATATCATGCTAATATTGTTAATGGGGTATTTTCAAGGAAATAGTAAATCCATGATTTGTTCAAATATGAATGCTTGCAATCAAGTGCGTGTCACACCTCTGGATTGAGGTTTATTTTGTCACTTGGCAATTGTCCAAACATGAAAGCATTACGTATGCATGAAATGTGTATTCTTAGAGTCTAATTTAGGGATAAAAAAAATATGCTTTGATTGTTATTTATGGTAATTTTCTGGGCTCTTAGCTTTTGAAGAGGACTTTGACAGTCTACCTAAACAGTTCCCCCTGTAGCTTTAGGGTTATAACCATTATTGGTATTTCAACAGTTTTCCACAGTTTCCTCCATCCTTTGGATTCTTTATACCGATGGAACAACCTATTATTCGCCGGCTAATACATACCTAAAAGCTCAGTCAAATTTTGCGGAAATGTGCAGGCTTTACATCCCAAAGTGTGATTCCTTTGTTTGAAGATAAAAAAAAAAATCTAAAATTATGTTTTCATATCAGAATACAGTTTGATAAAGAAAAGGTTTGATAATTTTATGCACTGCACTTCTTGATTTATTGAACTTACCTAGACTAATATAGATGCAAGTTGAACACTTCAAGCTTTTTATAAGAAATTAGTAAGCCCAAAAAATAAGAGTTTTCTGGTCTAAAATATAAAAAGTCGAAGTGTATAAATCATTTTCCTAAAAAAAAGTGATAATAAAATCTTCAATTTTCGGAAAATAAAAAAGCTTGTTAAATGAAAGTGACAAAAGTTATCTCGAGTTTGATTTCAGTTTTCTTGTGTAGGAAACTAACGATGGAAAAACAGTAACTATTTATATCTTTTCTATTTTTTGGGCTTGATTGCTAAATTTTTTTACAGCCAAATGAAATAAAAAAGTACTACATTAAACAAAACTGCATAGATGATATATGGTGGAGAATTTGAAAAATGTTGCGCCACGTTTAATAATTACAAATTGGTGACTGAAAAACTTCCAAAAAGCCAATCAACCATGCATGAAAAGAATTTCCTGCTATCTTTCACTGTTTTTAAAAAATGCTCTACTAGTACTACAAGATGATAATTACAGTTGTGGTGTTATGACCATAAAAAATAATCTACATATTTATTCACAAATAGAAAAAAGATAAAAGTTTTGTGTTGTAAATTGAGAAAGCAGATACATGAGAACTATGTTCTTATTTTGGATATGTAATTTCTGGACTAAAATTGAGTAAAGAAGATTTCAACTTTTTCTTTTCGGTCATTTTGATTTTGAGCTTGCAAAGGAGACACAGTGGGAGTGGTTTCATGCTATTGATCGTACCGAATGGAAGACTCGAAAATAACATATAATATTAGTGACTTTTCAGTGTATTGATATTAAATTTTAATAGCAGTTTTTCAAACTAGGCAGGGTAAATGTGGACAGTTGAATTACTGAATATCAAATTCTTGATGTTTAACTAGTACACAATTTTACTCTTGTACCGTGACAAAAGAGATGCTACTATAGATGAATAAAGACTATTCATAATGTTAATATTTTCACACAACCAAAAAAATTCTGATCTAATTGCAAATTAACGCAATTTATATGAATCCATCCACTTCTTTATGAGACAGAGAGATATGACTAACGAGAGAAACCTCACATCTTCGGTATTTAAACAGACTCCAATGAATCCTAATAAAAGTTTAAAACTGTGTAGGAAGTGTCACCATCTACTGCGGAAAGGTATCTGAAGGTTCTCATAAATGATGAATATGCATGCATAAGAATCTAATAGTTCATGTAGGGTTAAGTCCACATCAAGCTCAAGAAGGTGGTAACCTGACTTCTGGTCGGCTAGTGGTGTCAATTTCTATCACAATAATTTGTCTGGAAGTTAGTAAATACATTTGCTACAATTTTAACTTTTAACACAACCCGCCCAAATCCCGTCCATTTCGCCGATTTGCCATCTTTAATTTTAACTCAATAATTTACAATAACTTAAATCTTTAAGTAAATGCAGTTAGTTGAGATTGAAAATGCTTAGGGAGAGAGAAAGAAATCAAGCAATCTTTCTTGTTTAAATTTTTTGTCAAAATTGAATAGTTTGTTGAAAAGTGCATGTAATTGGAATGCTAATATGTCTGCAATAAGATGGAAAGGAGGCTAAGAAAGAGTCACAAGACTGAATTTGATGCTATAAATGGTCACAAACGATTACGTTTTATACTTGTCTCATTTTTATACCCTAAATAAATTTTTATGACGTAAGTCCTGTGAGCACTCCATATAATGCTAACAATCAATTAAAGAAAAATAATGATGACCTGATTGTTCAATTTAAGTATGCTCAAATTATTGGGAATATGATGATTTAATGAATTTTACAAGACTTTTGTTGTGTAGACTAAGTAAATATAATCAAAATTCCAATCATGAGCATTGATCTGCATTAATTAGACTGATAAAATATTTGAGAGTACCCATGAACCATTGTGTCCTATATAGTATATTTTCCACCATATTAAAAGGTTACGGTGATGCAAACTGAATCTCTAATTTAAATGAGACAAAATCTAATCGTTACGTATTCACCCTTGGTGGTGGTACAATAGTATGGAAATTAACTAGACAAACAAGTATTGCAAAATCAACTATGGAATTAGAGTTTATAACTCTAGAGGTAATAGGTTCCGAGGCTGATTGGTTAAGAAAATTTTTAACTAACCTTCCCTCAACAAAGGACATGTTGCCTCCTGTGTCCATACATTGTGATTGTTAAGCGACAATTGTTGTTGCTAAAAATAAATCTTATAATTTTAAAAGTAGATACATGAAATTAAAACATGATGTCGTAAAGTAGCTGCTTAGAGATGAAATAATTTCTATTGATTATGTGAAATCATAAGTGAATTTAGCTGACCCTCTGACTGAACCTGCAAGAAGAAAATTAAATCTTCAAATTACAAGGGAAATAGGACTTAAGCAAACGAGTCGTCAACAGAGATGGTAACCCAGCCTATGTGATTGGAGATCCCACAAAGTAAGTTCGTACGGGTAAATACTAAGTCATTCTTGACTGTAAATCACTTTAAAGTTAAGATTCTTTTGAGATAAGTGCTTTGACTACTATTAAAAGTGAGGTTGAATTTAAAACTCTTAATAAATTCATATTCTTTAGAAGGAGATGTATTTAAGCAGTGTACACTTGATGAATTCACCTGTATGGAGTGGGGTCATTTCTATAGGATTGGGCCATATTTTTAGAGCTCTCATGAATAACCAGGCAAACATATGGCCTAAATGCGCAAAACTACATTGAACAGCATAGTGGGTTGTAATGTGACTAATAAAATCTCTGTCAGGAGTAGTTGGTCCATAGAAATTCACATTTCACCAATAATTCTATGCGTCATGTTTTATCAATCTAAATTTGGTTTACAATCCAAAAGATACCAAATAATTACGTTGTATCCAAACAAATCTAGTAGATCTTTTACACTTTGTTCAAAATCTTTTGCAATAGGAGGGAGATTGTTGTAAATAGTTGTGTATTTCAAAAGATCTTGTCCCACATCGGAAAACCAAAGAGACTTCATATCACTTTTGAATGTTTAGTTCCTTGGGCTTGTGATGAATTAGGAACTAGTGTGCATAAGAGGGAAGTTGAGTTGGACTAATTCAGTTCAAATTGGTGGATTTACCTCTTTCTATGCGTGAGTTAAACACGGTCCAGTCTAATTTTATTTTAATTCAATTTATTTCTTACTTGATTGGATAGAGTTTTGACTCTTTCCTTTATGTGCGGGTTAAACACAGTCCAGTCCAATTTTATTTTAATTCAATTTATTTTTTCCTTGATTGGATAGAGTTTTGACTCTTTCCAACACATCTCTTAATGCTCTTCTTCAAACGGATAAAAGTTATTTTAATGCACAGCATCTTTTTCCAAACATCTCTTTCTCGATTGAATTTGCTCCCTGCGCATGAATATAGTCCAATCTAGTTTTATTTTAATTCATTTTGTTTTTTTAATAATTTATCTTATCTGAATGGATAGATTTTTGACTCTTACCAATGGATAAATTTTGTGTTAATGCACGACATCTCTTGACATTCTTCTTCCAGTGGATAAAAATTAAATAATGCACAACGTCTTTCTCCAAAGATTTCTTTTTCAACGTTCTTCTTTCAATGTCTCTTTTCTTTGTGCCCTATTAATATTAGTCTCCTTTAGTTCAATTGAGATACGCACAAAATTCTTTCTTCCCTTTTCTTTGCTCACTTTTCGTCCTCTTCCTCTGTTGGTTTGTTCTATTTTGCTGTTCTTGTTACTTCTTATTAAGAGAAAGGCTTGTTTAATTCTGAGAAAATATTTCAACACCCTGAAACAGTTTCTTAGACAGTGCTACATAGCATGACTTAAGCTTTTCCGATTCCTATTTTTTTTATGCTTTTGTTGATATTGTCCGTCCTATTTTCCAACAATTTTTACAACGCATATGGAAATTGACGACAGCTTTTTCTGGGGGTGTTCTTCGGTATCTTAAATTGACATCAGGACACGAGCTTCAAATTCCGATTTTATTAAAATTTTAACACAGCTTCTACATTTGGAAATAAATTTTGAAACCTCTTGAGCATCGACTCTGCGTTTGAATTCCATCATTTAACAACCATTCGGATAGAGTTTTTCCACCCGCATGTTCTTTGTTTAATCATTTGTTATGTTCTTCTCCTTCTCCTGGTTAATATAGAGGTCCTGGAGCTGCCACGGTTGTTAGCTGGACCAATCATTGTTGCCACTAGCATCCCAATTAGTCAAGATTATTATTACCACGTCTGCAATTGCCAATTAGCGTTACCTCCTCCTTCACTACCAGTTACCAGTGACTATAACTGTTGATTTGAAAGGTTACAATACTGTTAATTTCTGATTTTACTATTCAGGCCTTGTAGTAATAAATCACAGCCACAAGAATACATCTTATGCATGCCAAATTATGGTGAATATCGCGGCAGAAATCCCTGCTGCGTGGCAGCATTGCAAGTTTTTGTCATGAATAATACTTCTGGTACTTTCAATTTCAAAGTACAGTGCTTGATAACGATTGCGCCATCTTATCTTCTTGTCTAAATTTTGTCATATATGTTGAATGGCTGTGAGAAATAAACCAAAACTTATTGAGTCATGAACCTCATTGTTGGAATTTGTAAACTCTACAAATATAATTATTTATAGTGTATGTGGGAGAGCCTAACAAAAAAGAGAACATTTTAGAGACGGTTAGAGTTTTCTCCTTAGCGTTGAAGGGGAGTTAGAGAGAGAAAATGTATGAGGAAGATAGAGTGTTGAGATAGTGAAATTTTCTTTTCTTCTCCAACCGTAGATGTAGACAATTGTTGAATTACGTAAATCTTGTGTCTTTTATTTTGTGTGTGTTTGATTATTTATCTCGTGCCACGTTTCACTCCCCATCAAAACTAAAACACCATGAATATAGTTAGATTGAAATACTTGTACAATCCTACATGATTAAACACCCAACTTCTGCTTATTGTGGTATTTTTTTTTATTTACCGCGATTTGATAGTATCACGCTTTATTTTTTTTACAGCCTTGGACTTCTCCATCTTCTAGTTCAACAAAGACGTTCCAGTGACACGAAGGACCAAAAAATCTCTAGCACAAACACGCTGGAAACAGATTTTTCTCAAAGGAAATTAATGTTATTATCCAGCTAACTAACTATAGGATAAATAGCGGATAAGGTATTGCATGGTCAATGAAGTCCACGCGATTTTTGTTTTTATCAAACCTTCCACATGATATTGTTAGTTAGTATACTGACCCTCATATGTCCCATTCTATGCATAGAAATTCTAAATTATTTTATTCAATTTAAAGGAAATAGGGGTAAAAAATTCTAAATTATTTTATTTAATTTAAAGGAAATAGGGGACGTACTTTACATCTTTAAATGGACAAGAACTTATTCATAGAGGGTTACCTTTATTACCATTTAAGATTGCGGGAATGTAATTAATTTAAAAATAAATTTGTACTTTTCATATTTTTCAAAGGAAATTGGAGTCAATTTTAATAATTCAAATAATTCGTATAGTCAAAATAAAAATTGTGCGTGTTATATAGTTTTATTTTTTAAATACGTTCATAAAGAAAAGTGAAGCCCATTTTAATAAAATGAAGTAAATTTGGGAAAAAAAATGCAATCTTATGTAATCTTTACATTTTGTTGAACTCTATTTTGATTTCTTAATGATTCTTAACCATTTGCATCTAATGTCTGACTAACCAATAAATAATGTTGAAGGCAACTTTAAAAGGAATCCTTTTTCTTTCTTTGGCGCAATAATTTTTTCAAATATCCTGCTTTTTATGGATTTAATATGCATATTATTCATTGAAAATTTAAAGTAGAATAGATTGGTCCTAAACTTAGATATGATAAGCTTATCAAATTATGTAATAAGTTAAAAACCTAAAAGTAAAAGAACTATGAAAATTACACAAAAATTTTGGTTATAATGCTTAAAACAACTTCTTATCTGATGAACACAAATGAAACAAATAATGACTTGACAGGAGGAGGATAGAATAATATAATTGAATAATTTGTGGTGGAAGGTATAGATAGCTAAAAGACATTATACTGTTAAATTTGATATTATATGAGATGGTGACAAATAGAAAATTTTTTCACTTTTACAAAAATGTAAATTAAATATTTGATAGTTTCTATTTGATTGACAATTTGGCTGGAAAAATTTTATGGTCACATTACAACATGGTATTATAAAAAAAAAAAAATTCTTCAATTCAAAGCATCTTTGTCACACCTATTTTTAGTCAATCTAACATTATTAGTTAAAATTTTCTCACAGTATCATACCCGGAACTTTAGAATTCTCATATTTTTAAGTGATATTTGTTCAAAAAAGATCAACATTAATTAAAATTCTTAAGTAGTAAATTGGAGAAAACTAATTACATCATAGTTTTATCATAATTTATTTTTCTTAATAAAAATTATAAATTCTTAAAATATTTGGAAAAATCTATAAATTCATAATCTTTGGTATCTTTACAAAAGTATAATTAATGACTACCATAAAATTTTAAAATAAGAAGTAAATTTATTTTTAATGTTACATTAGATACAAGTTTTCATTAAAATTACAATTCATTTAATATCTTTTAAATCGAGATATTCAGTTTCAAAAAAGAGATCATCAAGACAAAAAAGTTAAGAGCAGAAAAGTTGAAATGAAAATTCAAATAATGAAAATTTTTTGGTTCATTAAACAATGATTTTTTGTTTTCTAACAATTTTAACCTTAGCTTAAACAAAATGTTTTGAAGTTTACAAATATTTGATTTTAATGGGCTGCTTATGACTTAATCAAAAAATTCAAAATTATTTAAATAAATTATCTAATGTATCTTTGACCGACTCCAAGATTCTTGAATTTTATATAGAGTCTCTACATATTTAACATATTAAAAATTACTACAAAAATATATCATAAAGTATAGTGATTGGACATTTAAATTTCGCAAAAGTTAGATAAGATGAAAAAATATATATTGAGAAAGATAAGTAGGATAACAACTAAAGTTAATGTCTAAAACTAATTCAAAATTCTTACAAACTGACACTTGTAGGAAGGATGGAAAACTTTTAGAAGAAATGCACGGGAGAATTAGTAATTGTATAGATACCAATCACATCTTACCAATAAGTAAGGTGAGTTCTCCATATCTAATTAGGAGTGACAATTGGATTGGGTTTCACGTTGGTTGGATTGAAATCTAAGTATAACAAGGAACCCATCAACTCGAACCCAACTCACTGACCCGCCAATCCCTGAAGAGTTAACCCAAACACAAATCGCCATGGGTTGGCGGGTCGACTCGAGGACCTGAAAAAAGAAAAAGAGAGAGAGAGAGAGAGGGAAAGGAGAAGAAAAAGAGAAGAGACTAACACATACTTTTCACACACAAACGGGTCAAACACATGTTGCACACACAAAGATTAAAGTAGCACGCTAACATACACTTTATTTCTCTTACGATTACTCTTCATAAACCTAAGTAGAATTCTTAATTTCTCTTATAATTTACTTGATCACTTATCTAATGGATGAAATTTGTGTTTGAATGTGAATGAGTGAAACAAAGCTACAACGTATTTTCGGGTTGAGTTGGAAATTGCCACCCCTATATCAAATACCACGAAACAAAGATGACCTACTATATTTGATAAAATGTGATTGATATTGATGTACTACCTATCAGTGTTATGTGAGATACTTTAGCCATTCGATAATTTTTCAATCTTGTGAAGCTACTAATGTTGCATCTATCAATTGTATTCAAATAGGTTTTCGTTTATAGAATAAAGTTGCCTCAACCAATATCTCAACCTTTTAAAATGCTGATAATAATATAGCACAAAGAAACTATTAGATGCGAATGACAAGGAACCATAGTTTTAAATCGTTCGTTATTCATGCTCCCAACAGTCATTGTAAAAAGATAGGTTTAATCCACAGGCCACACTCTAAATATGCTCCAATATTACTTTACCCCACTGATGTTTCAATTACATCAATATACCACTTGTATCTTCCTTTTCTTTTCATTTTGCCTCAATCAACAATAAAAAATTTGCAGCATGGAAATATAGCATCCCAATTAGCTCTCAAGTGCACAATTTTTTTATCAACAATTCGTATTACAATGTATATTGCCTCACACAAGTGGGGTGAGCCTCACAATGATGTGCTAGGTGTGCCTCCAGACTGTTTTGCTATACACAATTGGGAGTGTAGTTTCTTGATCCTAAATCTACTCTCTTTACCCTCCTTCTCCTAAATGCCAAGGCCAGGGTTTGAACCCCCGACCTTGGCACGGGAAGGCCTTAAGGGCCTTCGCTTGACCATTGGAGCAAGCTCCAGTGGCTAAGTGTACAATTTTTGCATGCCCTTTTGCCCCTCTTTGTGGCAAGGCTTTTTATGCTAATAAGCAATTGTGAAAGAAGGTAAGATATTCCATCCTGTAATCTATAGGTACGATAACCACATAGGATAGTGGTATCCTGTCGTTTATTCTTTCCAAAAATAGGCATTTGGTTTGAGTAAAAGTATTTAATACATCACGTGCATTGCCACATGATGTATTTTGATCAATAATTTATCGTTACTTTGTGATAGTGGGTCACATCTTGTATTATTTGGCAATGTGTGAATTAGTTTTAATGTATCACGTGACATGTCACGTGACGCACGTGGTACATGTAATACCTACTCCTTGGTTTAATTGCTAGGGGGAGGAAAGACCATCTTAAACATAGAGAATCCGTGCGGTTTGTCTTAATATCCATGCAAAAATAACTTAAAGGGTGAATGAAAAGATGACATTTTAGAATAGACATAACATAAGGTCAGATCGTGGTAATTTATATCCGTGCAAAAATAACTTAAAGGTAAATGCAAAGATGACATTTTAGAATAGATATATAAGGCCAGATAGTGGTAATTTGGGAAAAATTGATAGGTTATGGGGATGCATTGATGCACTTTATCCGTGAGAGATGGAAACTGATCTTAATTTGGAGTTTCGTTGGATGGAGTTTCGTTGGATGGAGTTTTTGGCGTTAACGTAAAAGTCTTGAAGCTAATTGGTTGACAATCCCACTTGAGCACGTCCAGATCAGTACGAAATTTGCAGACTTACGTCAGCAATTAAATCTGTCAGCAGGGGGAGATGGGGCAGGAAAAAAAAATTCAGTTGACCAAAGGGAAGTGACAATTATTTCAGACAATAAAACACAAAACTTAACACGTAAATTTACCAATGGAAGCGTCTGGCATAAAATGTTAAAATAACAAGTAGTATTATTATTATTATTATTATTATTATTATTTGAGTTTCATATATTGAACGAAAAATAATGTACATCATGTGATGTAATTTAAGTTGCATGTATTTCGAAATTTGAACTTTGATATTATTTCACTCTCCACTGTCTCAAAGGGTTCGGTCCCTTATCCATCAATCATACTTTTAAACCCATTTCATACAAAAATTAAACAAAAAGAAGCCTTGATTGTCTTTTAGGCATAAAACCTCTTGCCAGTTGCTTCCATTCCTGGCCCCGGCCATGGACTGCTTCTCCAGTGGCAGCGCATCCGTAGGCTTTTAGACCAAAAGAAACCCCACTTGTTCTATAATGATAGTTTAGACTTCTTGATCCTGAGAGGACTAAGTAGCATAGCTACGACTAGTCTATTGGTGACTGCACTTAAAACACAGAACCCTACAATGGGGCCTGGGGTCTTCTTCAATCTGCCTAAATTTGTTACAACGTGTCTAGATCAGGAAGGCTGGATTCAAAAAGGACAGTGGGGTGCTACGTTGAGGTGTCGATACATCAATAACAGCTTCATATTCACGTCACGAAGCCCTAACCTAGTACCACCTCATCCTGATCCTCACGAGCAGTTAAGAATACGTTAGATTAGACCAGCATGTGCATGATCAGTGACTGTCCTGTTTCCATTCTACCATAGTTCCTGATTTCAACGGAGGGTCACCATTGCCTTTGTCTAGGCTCAGGGCAGTAGCTGCACGCCACGTTTAAATTATGAAGATTCTACCGCGGAAGTAATTAACTAGAAAAATGTTGGAAGCAGGATAACGTTTCTTGTTCTAATTAATTTTGTATAAGTGGAAGCATGGAGAGGAAAATGATCATTGGACTCTTGCAGTAAGATGAGAAAATAAGATTCTTGATTGGTGATCTAAAGTTAATTATTTCATGTTCTAATAATACTATATTATATCTTTCGTGCCTAAAAGAATAGTATATCTTTTGTAATTAATTTTGAAACATTATAAACGAAGGTTGTATCTAGGGGTGCACAATAGGAACCAGAAAACTTGGTTGATCTGATCCAAATTCGATTAAAAAAAATGCATATATCCAATCCATCGGATTGTTTTGAATACAGATTATGTTTAGGTTTCTCTATTAAGCGGAACAGATATAGATTAGAATTTTAAAAACAAGTGACTATCCAACCCAATCCAAATATAAGGGTAATTATGTAATTTACTTAGGCAACTAGGGTAAAAAATTATATATTATAACTATGTTAAAGGAATGTTTAGAAGAACTTGAGAAGTTAGAATTGGGTAAAATTTGTATACTTTGTTTTTTATTATTAGATATTATTATGCAGTATTGCAATAATGAATTTGTTGTTGAAGAACTTTTTAGTTGTAACAATTGTCTTTTTTTTTTTTTTTACTCTTTGGGTCGAGAACATGGCGAGTGTTTTTGTTGGAAGACTTGTTATGTATGGGCATAATTTTGTTTCTTTTTATGAAACAATTCAAGTTTTCTTTTGTGATTGTAATGAATTTAGTGGCTTGTAAGACTTGATTTAATATATATATGTGTGTGTGTGTGTGTGTGTGTGTGTGTGTGTGTGTGTGTGTGTATGTATATATAGTTTAAGTTTATATTTGTTATAAGCGGTGCTTTGATGATTATCAATTGTCTAAAAAAAAAAGCTTTAAAAGTTGATAAGTATAATATTTTCATATATGAATAAGATAATGGATATATGTGACCTGAATAATGTGGACATTTGAATATGTGAATATCTCCACATGTGGATATAAATAATGGTAACATTTTTACTAATTCGAATTTAGTGGGTCATGTCAAAATTACTCCTTGCAGGTCAGATATTTGACCCAGTGCACCCCTAGCTCTATCTGTCAGAGAAAAGAAGAGGAAAAAAAATGATTGCAGATACCAATTGTGCTACTAATGTTTGCATATCCCCTAAAACGATGCCTGATCGACCGAATTCATTGTGATTACAAATATTCTTTGATTTAAGGAAATAATATTCTGCAGCATGTAAGGATGACAAAAAACCTTTGTCTTGCAAAATCTAGCGGGACGTTGGCCTCATTTTTTAAAATAGTCTTTGTAATTGTTATGAATTATTGCTAAGGACGTTGGTGTAAATTCAGCGAAAGCACTTTCTTTATTTGGCTAAGAACGATTCAACAACAATGCGCACTTTGGGTGTTGCTTTGTTCTGGCTTGAAGAAAATCCACTTGGATATTTCTTGTCCGTGCCAAATGGTCCATATGTTTCTGGCTTTCCAACTTGCTTTATGTAATCAGCACGCACACGAGTCATTTCAAGAGAAAAGGATTTTTGTCACCCTCTGTAAATTAAAATTGTCCCATTAAAATTGTCCTACAATTTCTTCACACATTCACTTTGCGTCTTAAGTTAAATAACAGGATCTAGTTAATTTGTGGAATTTTTTGATGTAACGATTAGAGCCTTTAAGATAATAAAATTGGGCCGATGATCAGGTTGATATGAAAGTAGATTGCCTACTCAATGGTGGTTGACTCATGAGTGACATTAATCACCATCATCTGCCTTTTAAGTTTGGATGTCAAGAAAGTTGATGGGAATGTGGGTTGGGACTCAAACATGCATTGTCTATTGCATGCAATGTTTTAAAAATCAAACCAGTCAGTGAACTGGATGAAGGTTCAGTTCACGGTTAGACCGGTAGGATCGGGATTCAATGTTTTCCTTTTTTTTTTAAAGAAATACACAACTTTTAATTATTGAACTTATCTCCTGATTTTGTTTAATTCTTTATTCACCATCACAAAATAAAAAAATAAAGTTGAAAAAGGTAAAATAAAATAAATTTTATGGGCAAATATGACAAACATATCTATTGTTGTTAACTTGTAATAGATTAAAGAATAAAATAACCAATTGCTGCAACCTAACAACCAAATACTATATATACCCCACTCTATTGAACCAATTAACCCATTACTTGGTTGAATATATTCAAATACACAAGTTAATGAATCTATTATATTTGGTAAAAATTTTATAAAATATTCTATGTCTCTAATAATTAATTTAGCAAACAAATTGACATTACAAGTATAAAACATATAATACTATAAAAAGCAAGTGTATCGGATAAAAATAATACGGATAAAACAAATACTTTAAAATTCACCACTAAAGTACATTATTATATTTTTAAATATTTTAAATTACAATCTTGAATATTCTAAATTATTAAATCATATTTTTTACTTGTTTTCACATTATCTACTCTAATACGATCAAGACTTTTTTCAATGTAAATTTTAAATTTATTTTTAATACCAAATAATATAATTAATTGACTTTGTCACGCGGTACAATTGGGTCTTTTTGAAAAATGGTTTTTGCGTTTTAGAAAATCGTGTTTGTGTGAGAAAACTGATTTTTGATGAAAAAGTGTACTTTGAAAAAAAATGGTATTTTGAAAAAAAAAATAAGGCCGTGACTAAAAATGCGACAGTTTTTGCTAACTAATTTTGAGAAAAAGGTTTTGTAAAAAAATGGAGTCGCCACTTGGTATTGAGTTAGAATGTACTAAGTCATCCGAAAAATCATTTAACAAAACAAAGCAAAAATAAAAATTTTTGAAAAAAAATATTTGAAAACCCCTTTTTGACTCCGGTCTGTGAAAAAACAAGAGAAAAAGTTTGAAAGTCATATTTGAAGGAAGGGAATGCAAAGGCTCGCGTCTAAGGCAAGCAAAGTTTAGTCAAAATTTCTTAAAATAACCCTAAATGTGATGTCAGGAGGGACAAAATGTCCCGTCGAGGCTTGATCGGGAATATCACATTAATTGAAAAACCCGAAATGAAGTCTCGAGGGAGTCACAAGTGTGGGTGCAAAAATAGAATGCAAAAAGAAAGAAAAATAGTAGTAGAAATAGTAAGTGATCAAAGAAAGTAGGGATGCAATATAATGGGTACGGGAGACTAAAATTCATGATTGACTGTTCCTACTTATGGAGAGAGAAACGACATGTTAAGCCACCATTTCCCACATAAGTAGGCAACTATTCCTAATTGGATCACACAAAATAACCTTAGATTCTATGTGAAATGTAGTCTAAATGCCATGCACGCAACATATGTAAAAATAAATAATAATAGTAATAATAATATGTATGTAAAAACCATGCAAAATGAGAAAACCTAATAAAAAGGAAAAGTGCGTAAAGTGAAATGAAAAAGCATGTAAAGGGTGAGTCTAATCACTAAATGACCTAAGGATTTAGCATTGGACTAGCCCATTTTCTACAAATTCCACTAGCGTTAGACTAGCTGGAAAGCAATAAGACCACGATTAGCATTGGACTAGTGTGGTGACGTCACAAATTAAGTACAAATAAAAGCACAATACAAATAAATAAACACATAAGAGCATGTAATCACATAGGAACACTTAACATGTAAACAAGATATCTAAATGCAAAATCTTAAGGAAATCAACAAAACAAATAAACATATAAGCACATAAAAAGCATCTTAGTCCTAACTATTATGATCAGGGAATTTAACTTACACTTTAAGGGGGAAAGATGAAAGATATATCTATCTGTTACATCTGCCTAGCTAAATACAAATACTTGTTTGATGATAAAATGCCGAAGAATGTAGCCTATCTGTTACATCGATTATCTAAATACAAATATTTGCTAAAAATAATAAAATACCTATCTATTACACTTTTTTGAATAATTAAAATAAAAATTCAAATGAATAAACATAAAATCAAAATAAATACACGCTTGAAAAAGTAAACAAAACAAAATAAGCATACAAAACACATAAGCACTTAGGGGCACGTAAAAATAAAAAAATGAAGGTGATGAAAATGCCTCTCTTGAAGATTCGGTACTAACACTAAGAAAACAAATACCAAGTCAACATTTCTCAATAAAAACAAATAAAGACTAGAGTATGCAAATATTGACAAATTGGGGTAATGTAAAGTTTAGCAACTAAAGGGAATAAAAATCAATTTCTATAAAGCTTAAGGTGTAAAATTAGAAATTCGTGCAAATATAAGGGGACAAGATGCAAATTAAAGCAAGTTGGGGCGAAACAGTAAATTCAGCCAATATGGGGATAAATTTGCAAATCTTGGACTTAATTGAAAGAAAGTAAAATCTGGAGGGTCAATCTATAAATCTTGAGGACTAAAATGCAGGACTTAAGAAACGCTAAAGGGGCAAAATGACACTAACCAAGACCCTAGGGACCAAAAGATGAGAAGGTTATGTAAAGTTAAAAAATAAATACATAAAGCTACACAAACATGTAAACTTAAGAGCAAAAGAAATCATTAACCCAATCACAACATAAATAAAGTAACGTTAAAGTCTATTAATCTGGCTAAAAACTATCAAAACAAAATCTAGCTCCAAAATTTCCAAAATCCAAATCAATTTCACCACCCTCTTTCCCCCTTAATTAATTGACTAAATTAAATTGAACAAAAAAGAAATTGTGAAATCTTCCCAGTAGATAAATTCTCCATCCATCGTCTTCAACCTCAGCTTCATCAAAACAAAATCCTCCCCCTCACTAGATTCTCTCTTTCAGCTCTCTTGTCTCTTTCTCATTTCTCTTTCCCCTCTCTGTTTTCTTTCTTTTCGTTCTCTAATTTCTCTCTTTTCTCTCTCTTTGTCACTTTTCCCCTTTCTTCTCCATTTGATCTTTCTTCTCTGTTTTTCCTCTGTTCTTCTCTGATTGTCTCTCGAACTACCCCTCTCTGTTGTCGCTCCTTCTCTCTCTGTGCTCTCTGTTTTCCTTTTTTCTCTAATTTGTTTCTCTATTTTTTCATTTTTCTCTCCATCCTCTTTGTTTCTTCTTAGAATTCTCTTTTTGTTCACTCTCTCTTTTTCTCTTTCTCACTTTCCTTCTCTATTTGAGCTCATTCTCTCTTTCTTTCTCTATTCTAGCTCATTCTTTCTGTCTTTATTTTTTTTTCTAAATTTATTAGTCATTTCCTCCCAAATTTCTGAATCCTTAAACCAACTAACTAAAAATACCTCCATACACCCCCAAATCGTTAGCCTTGAAACTTATAAACCTAAACCCCTAAATCATTTGCTTCAATTTAAATCTCAAATCCAAGGAACAAGCCCTCAATCCCCACATCCAGTTACAATCCATCATCAATTGATAACATTGAACACAAAACTAACATGAATTAAAAAGGGAAAAACAAAACCTTAAAAGGATTGGGCAGGAGGAGCTTCGGTGATGGTGGCGGTTTCTGGAGAAGAATCAATAGTGAGGGGCTGCTATCGGTGAAACCGTGGCTGTGATTTGCAGTATAGTGGTAGGTAGCTGTATTAAGTTGTGATAGAGGAAGAAGTGGTGGTGGTGAGGCAATGGAGTTGGCTGGTTGAACGATGGTGGTAGCCTATTGACTGGTGATTTTGGGTGATTGACGGTTGCACGGGAGAGGATTGGGAATTGCTGATGGTGTTTCTATGGTAAAGATTGGCCAGATAGTGGGCAGTTTGTGATGTTGGATAATTTTGACGGCTGATTAAGCTTGGTAGGGTTGTGGTGGTCCATGGTTGTTTGTGGTGACTTTCTGGGTGGTTTGTGTTATTTTCTTGTTGTTTTCTTTACAGGTGATTGGTGGTGGTAGAGTTAAGGTGCCTAGCTTTGGTAGTTTTGCGCAAGTTGGGAGGAGGGATGGCAGTGGAGGTGGAGCAAATTGCTGGTTTTGGTGTAGGTTGTATGGCCTGACCATAGCTAATTGTGGTGGTTTTGGAGTCGGTTATGGACTGGTGGTGATGGAGATAAGATTGATGTTGGCTGTGAATTGCTTATTGTAGCTAGTGGTAGGAGCAAGGGGCTAGTAGTTGGTTGGGTTTTGAGGGCTCATAGGGCTATTTCAATAGCTGTCTTGGTGGTTGTTAATGGTCGTGAGGGGGCAGTGAATCAGTTAACTAATGAGCGAAACTGATAGTGGTTGTACTCGGCTATTATGGGTACTTGTTGGTGGTTTTGATGGAAGAAAATGGTGAAGGTGATCTAGTGGCTTGATGTTATTGGGTTGTTTGTGACTGTAGAAGTGGTGGTTGGAGATTTGTGGGAGGATGATTGGCAGGTGGTCATTTATGTGCGTTTTGTGATTGGCTAGCTTACTGGGGACTGGTAATGGTTCTGGTTTTATGATTGGTGGCTGAGACTTGGGGAAATCTTGGTTGTTTTGCTTTTTGCAGGTCATGATGGGCAAATTGGGTAGTTTGAATTATTTTTTGTGGAGATGTTATGGTTGTTAGTGTTCTGTGATTGTTGAGAAATGATGTTTTTGGGTGGTAATTGGAGAGTTTGGTGGGTTGGAGATATGTGTATAATATGTGTGTATGAGTGTGCTGTGCATGTAATTTGACTGTGTGAAATTGTGGGTATAGATATGCATCTGTGTGTGTGTGACTGTGTGTCGTGCGAGTGTGTATTTGTGTTTGTATTATGTGAATATGACCGAGCATTTGTGACTGTGTGCTTTGAGCATGTGACATTGTGTGTGTTTGTGTGTGTGACTGCGTGCTAGCATATGTGTAGAGTGTGAGTGTGAATTGAATTTGTTTGAGAAATGTATGTGTGTAGTGTGTGTAGTGTGTGACAGAGAAAATGTGAAAATGGTGTTCTTGGTATACTGATTGAATATGAATGTAGAGTCCTTGTGTGTGTTCTGTGTGTTTTAGCTATAGGTTTTAAGATGTACTAGTTTGTGTTTTAGGTGTAAAGTTGAAGATGTACTAGTGTATATTCTAGGTGTTCAAGGTGTGAGGTTGAAAATGAACTAGTGTGTGTTTTAGGTGTAGATTTGAAGATATACTAGTGTGTGTTCTAGGTGTTCTAGGGTTGAAGGTGTACTAGTGTGTATTCTAAGTGTTCTAGGTATAGGATTGAAGATGAACTAGTATGTATTCTAAGTATTCTAGGTGTAGGTTGAAGATGTACTAGTGTGTGCTCTAGGTGTTCTAGGCATAGGGTTAAAGGTGTACTAGAAAATAAGTATGTGTTTTTTGTGTTCTTGGTGTAGTATAAAAAAACTAAAGCCAAAAAATCTCTCTAGGCTCTTTTTTTTTAATTTAATCTAAAAATTGGCTATTTATAGTGTAAGAGAGTCTTATCCTCCAAGAAATGCTGAAAAGATAAAATACCCCTAACAACAAAAATTACCAATTTACTTTAACAAATGATTTTTTGACAAACAAAAAATTAAAAAAAAAAGTCATGATTTTACTAAAAAAAACTAAAAAAAAAAGAAAAATAAAAAAATGCAAATAAGAAATTTTATTAATAAAAACTCAAACGAAAAATACATTTACGTGCACAAATTATCATGTTATCCCTAAACGCGGTATTTACTGAAAAATAGGAATGGATCCAAAAATTTACCAAAAGTTAGGAATAGACTTAAAAATCTTAAAAAATGAATTTAGAACCTAAAATTGACAGAAAATGCGTTTAGGGTGCGAAATGACTATTTTGTTCGTATAACGACGAAATATACAGAGAAATAATTATTGATTTCGAAAAATTGCTAAAAATTAAAAACAAACTTAGAACCCTGAAAAATGAATTTAGAACCCAAAATCGATTTGAAAATGCAGTCAGAGTGTGCAATGACCATTTTGCCCATGCATTGACGAAATATACAGAAAAGTAGCAATTAATCCCAAAAAATCACAAAGAATTCATAAATATGTATGAAAGTACAAAGTTTGCATTTAGAACTGAAAAATCAATAAAAATTGTTTACATGTTAAAAATTACCGTTTTACCCTCGAAATTGCCGATTTTGCTCCTTTTATTGAAAAAGTAGAATTCGACACAAAAAAGTAAAAATAGACATCCTCAATACTAAAAATAAATGGTGTATCAAAATTTAGTATTTACAGTTTGCCCCTCATTGTCGAGAATCTTGCAGAGATTTCAGACAAAGATATGGACAACACTAAATTTTGACACACCTAAATATGAAAACTAATTCAAATAAATGAAACAGATATCTAAATGTGCACAAAATGAGAATGTGGAGAAAATGCAAACGAATAAACAAATGAACACGTAAAAGGGTGATCAAGCTCCTTAAGAGTTGCCTAGGTATCTGTAGACACCAAATTTTGACACACTTTTGGTAAAAATATGTGTGTTACCTTATTTTAGAGGGTATTTTTTTTATTTTTCGAGGGTCGAGTACGATTTTCGCGTATTATATCTAATTCGTCGTATCAGGGGCAAAATGGTAATTTCACTATGTAAATATTAGTTTATTTTATTTTATTTCCTGAATACATGATTTTACTATTTTTATCATTATTTATGATTTTAATAATTTTTAGGAGTCATTCATTATTTATTTTAAATTTTAGTATTTTTTTATTCAATGGCACGTTTTCCAATGCGCTATTTTTATGAGAATTTTCAAGTGAAAAATTTTATATATGCATTTTGAATACTCATAAATTTTTTGTAAAAATCTCATAATTTTTAGATGTCGTTTAGTATTTATTTAATTTTTGTCTTTTCATTTATCAAAGGCACGTTTCCCAAGAATGCGTTAATCTTAAAATTTTTGAGTGAAAATTATACTATATGTGCTTTATGTGATAATGTATGTTGGGTAAGATTTTTGTAATGTCATTTATTAATTTTCATAAATTTTATAATTTTTGCTATATTTAGGATCACATTTTCCAATGCATTTTTTTATTATTTAAAAATTTTCTTTATGAGAACTTTGTTGTGTGCATTTTATAAATTTTATGTAAAGAAAATTTTCATAATTTATTTATTTATTTTTAAGACCATTTGTTATTTATTGTATTTTTCTAACGTAAAATTAACTTTTAATTTTGTTACACTGAATTTTTCTTTTTTTCCTCCTTATAATGTTGTATTTCAGTTTTAATATATAATGTTGTATTTCAGTTTTAATATATAATTTAAAAAGTGTTCAAGTAATTTTTATTTTATTTTATGTTATTTCATTTTATATTATTTTTATTTTTTCATTTTTCTTTGTTTTCTTCATTTTCTTCATTTTCTAAAATTAAATAAAAAAAAAAAGAGAAGGAAACAACAGCAGTGTTGCTGCTGCTGTTGCTCCTGCAGATGGAGCCCAACACCATCATTTTTTCCAGCCTACCTCTTATCACCAACTCCACCTTCTTCCCATTTTTTTTTTTACCCTTCACCAGATTTTCAGGGATTTTCCACTCAATTTGTTTTCACCAAATTCCCTCCCTCATAGATATCAGACACTACACTTACAATTCACTCATCTCACACCACTTTCCCTCACTCCCTCTGCCTCCCCTTCCCTCTGCCAGACCAATACAACCTGCACACAAAACACACATTCAAACACTCACACTTCCCACACTGCACTCACAAACGACCACAGGCACACACACCCCCTGCAACACACAACACAAGTTCACACACACCTCTCCCTTCTTCCCCCTCTCTGCTCACCTTCACACACAAACATATACAAATACACATAACTTCACACGCACAAACACTCCTGCACAATTCACAAACACTCCTGCACATCTCCATCTCCCAAAAACCTGAAAAACACAAGTTCAGCAATACAAAAAGACACTCACATTCACCTGCACTCTCAACTCACCAGACTCTCCCCACTTCCACTTGCACAACACAGTCATACACACACAACACACACTGGGCTTCCCGTACTCACAACACATACTCGGCCCCTCCCCCTGCACAATTCACCTGCATACACTCATAATCTCACCCTCTTGGCTCACCTTCACACACAACCGGACACACACCTACTCATTCACGCTCACTAACATCAGTCCATACACAAAAACACATACAACTCACAGAACATTCACATAAAAACACTCACACCGGCTTCACAGCTTCAAACAAACACATTCACATTCAGTTTCAGCTACATAAGTACACACAACAAACTCGCACGTTCACACAGTACACACACTGCACAAAATCAGGTATAAAAAAAATACAACAACAACAACAACAACAACAACAACAACAACAGCAACAACCACTGGACAGCCATCACCACCACCACCACTGAAGGCTCACTACCAGCCCCGCCGTCCGCCACCGAAATCGCCACTCCCACCTTCTCCAAATCAGGTGAACATGCTTCGGCCTCCTACTTTATTTATTTTATTTTCTTATTTAATCAGCAAACTCAGATGAATGGATGTTATATAGATTCTTAATCGAATTGATTTAGAGCTTGATTTTAGGATTTTGGGTATGATTTTGGAAGAAAGAAAATCGAGTGAGAGAAGACCAAGAAAGGAACCGAGGAAATCCGAGAGGAACGAGAGAGAAGAAGACTAGAGAGAGAGAACGGAGAGAGCTCCGGCGAGAGAGAGAAGAACAAAATCGGGGGAGGGGGAAGAAGAACCAGAAGGAAATCGGGGAAGAAAATGGGGAAAAGAGAAAGAAGAAGAAAAAAAAAAGGAAGAACAGGATCGGGGAGAAAGAAAAGGAAAAAAAGAAAAGAGAGAAAAAGAAAGAAAAGGAAGAAAGAAAAAGAAAGAAAGAAAGAAAAAAAAAAAGAAGAAGAGAAAAGAAAAACCGGGTAAAAAAAAAATTTTTAGTGAAACGACGTCGTTTTGACGTAGTTTCACTCAAAACTACGTCGTTTTAATTAGTTTAGTTTTTTTTAATTTATTTTAATTAATAATAGGTATTTATTTTATAGTCCTTATTCTTTCATTAATGCTATTGTGACCCCGAGAATTTCTGATTTGTGCATTTAAGTTTCTATTTTTTACACATTGACCCCCATAATTTAATTTTCTTTGCAATTAGGTCCCAATTAATTGCATTTAAGTCCTCGGAATTTTGTATAATTATAATTTTGGCCCCTACATTTTTCAATTTTCCATTTTGACCCCTATATTTTTATAAAATTATATTGTGACCCCTATACTTTTCTAAAATTGCATTTTTGCCCTTAAATATTTCTGAAAATTTCGTTTTACCCCCTTTTATTGTTGGATATTGCAAATTGGTGTTTAATGTGGCCATAATTTACAAATTGAACCTTGAATGTTACTTAAAATTGCAATTTGGTTTTAAAAATTGTTGGAAATTGTATTTTGAATACTTGAACTTGCTGGAATTTTATTTTTTGTCCCCCCAACCTTGCTGGAATTTTATTTGAGTCACTATATTTGCTGGAATTTTATTTTTGGCCCCCTATTGTTGTTGAAATTTTGCATTTTTGCCCCCAAACCTTGCTGGAATTTCATTTTTGCCATTATATTTTGCTGAAATTACTTTATTGTCCTCCAATGTTGCTGGAATTTACATTTTGCTCCTCAAATAGCTAGAACTTGAAATTTTGCCTTTAAATATTTGCTGTGAATTATGTGTTATTTAATGAATTTGCTGAAATTGTATTTTTGGCCTTAAATATTGCTGGAAATTTTTATTTTTGGCCTTATACTTGCTGGAAATTATATTTTAGCCTTTAAATTTGTTGTAAATTATATTATTATCTTAACTATGGTTTGAAGATTATAATTTTACCCTTTAGTTTGTTATAAATTACATTTTTTTACTCTAGAATATTGCCCAAATTTCTCTTTTAATCCAAATCTTATAATATTTTATTTTTGCAAAAAAAAATAATATTAATTAAAATTAGTTGAGTCCTCAAAGCTTTAAATTATTTCTTTTCACACTTTATTTATTTATTTATTTATCAAATTTATAATTAATATTCTAAAATTGGGTCTTGTTAGTCTAATTAATGTTCAAATTAGTTTCTTTATTTTCCTTTTAGTCATTCTAATAATTCCTATTTGGGGTGTTAAAAGTTTAAGTATGTATTATTGTATTTTATCTTCTATTATTATTATTTCTTTATTTTCGTTGTTTTGCTTTATTTATTTATTTACTTATTTATTTTTACTTAAACAATTTTCATTTTTCTTCCTAAATAATTATTATTATTATTATTATTTTCTTTCTCTTATTTTGTTGTTTGAATTATCGTAGTATGTTCCTAGTGATTGGTAAGAAATTATTTAATTAGTGGTTTATGTATTAAATAGTGATATTTTTGACATGTTTGTTCATGTTAGTAGCGATTTGTACCGAGTCTACGAATGTGAGGTACCTCGATTACCCTTTTCATTTCTTTTTGTGTGCTCCTATGTGCTCCAATGTGTTTTTTATATGTTTTCATGTATCTTTGTACTTATAATTTCTTTTTATCCATATGTGAGTGTTTATTTGTTTATGCCATATTTGTTTATTTGAATTTAATCTTGATTATTCAAAGAAATGTAATAGATAGGCAATATTATATTTAGTAAATTTTTTTTTATATTTAGATAGTTAATGTAATAGATAGTTTATGTGTTATCCATTTAACAAAAATCTTATGTATTTAGATAGGAAATGTAATAGATAGGCTAGATAGGTTGCCTTTTATTTTATTTTTAGATTGTAATTAGGCTTCTCCGGTGTAATAGTTAGGGCTTTTGTGTGCTATGTGTGCTATGTGCTTATGTGTTTTATTTGCTTTCTTTAGGACTTTGCATCTAGAATATCATGTTTATGTGTTATGTGCTCCTATGTGCTACTATGTGCTTTTATGTGATTATTGCTTTAATCTATGCTCTTATTTATTTACTTATAATATATGTGTATCGTCGCCACACTAGTCCAACGCTAGTTGTGGTTAATTTCGGTTTCTTCGCTAGTCCAACGCTAGCGGAGACTTTTTAGAAAATAGGCTAGTCCAATGCTAGGCCTTTAGGTCATTTTAGTATTAGAATCAGTTCTCGTGTGCATTTCATGACATTTCACACGCATTTTTATCTTTTTTAGGCCTTTTCCATTTTGTATGATTTTTATATACTTTATCACTCATTATCTATTTTCAACATCTATCTAGTGCATAACATTTAGATTCCACTACACATAGAATTTTAGGTCATTTGTATGATTTGACTAGAAATAGTCATCTACTCACGTGGGAAGCGATGGCGTACATGTCGTTCCCCCCTCCGTGAGTAGGAAACAGTTAGTCACGAGTCCATTCGTCCCCCGTACCCGTCATGTTGCATCCCCACTTTCTTTGTTCACTTACTATCTATATTACTATTTTTCTTTTCTTTTACATTCCATTTTGCATCTACACTCGTGACTCCATCGAGGTCTAGACTCGGGTTTCGCAATTAATGCGGTAATTCCGACTGAACCTCAATGGAACATTTTGTCCCTTAACGATATCCATTTTTTAGGACTAGATTTGCATTCATATAGTTGCATCCAAATGCGATAAAATCTTAGGGTTATATTAGGAAAATTTAGACTAAACCTCGCAACTAGTTTCGGCTAGGTTGAAAGGGTGCCTTAGGCACGAGCCTTTGCCTTCCCTTTCTTCAACTGTGACTCCCGAACCTTTTTCTCTTGTTTTCAAAGACCTGGAGTCGTCTAAAAGGGTTTTTTCTTGTTTTTCCTATATTTTTCCAAAAATCATTTCCTCAAAAAATCATTCTTAGTTTTCTTACCTTTTATAAAATATTTTCGGGTGACTTGGTACACCCAAAACTCCATACCAAGTGACGACTCCTTTTTCACTAGAAACCCTTTTTAGACTCTATTTTCGGACCCAAAAACCGTCGCATTTTCAAAGTCCCATTTTAGGCACTTTTTCTTTTATTTTAATAAAGCATTTGTTTGTTACATTTTTTATCGAATCATCTTTTACAAAATATTTTCTAAAAAATTTATATTTTTTTACAAAAATTTACATTTCTTTTTCCCAATAAATAAAATCACATTTAATTCTTCCTTTTCTTTTTTCTCGACTTCACACACTCATTTACTTTATCCCTTCGAAAAATGGGGCGCGACAGTATCCCGATAAAAGGAATCATATCAAATGTAGTTCAAATCAAACAATGAACTATGGATGCAGAACAATATTGCAAATGATAGCATACAAATTCTAATTTTTCAAAACTTATGACCAAAAATAAAGAAGGAAATGTAACATTTGAATTGCTAAACTAAAATAATATAAGGTGATTCATGTTGCTAGACAAAATAAATGCTGGATAAACTAAAATACAAAGTTTGGGCTGCCAAATTAAAATGTAAATAAACAGATGCCGACTAGATTGCTGGACGGATGCATGATTTTGGACTACCAAAACTGATGAAAATATAAAGTCTAAGCTGCCAAACTTGAAAGGAAAATAAACAGATGCTGACTGAGCTATTAGGCAGATGCATGATTTTGAGTTGCCAAGATTGATGAAAACATAAAGTCTGGGTTGCCAAATTTGAAATGTAAATAAACAGATGCCGTTCATGTTGCTGAACAGATGCATGATCTTGGGCTGCCAAGATTGATGAAAATAAAAAGTTTGAGTTGCCAGACTTGAAATGTAAATAAACAGATGTTGTTCAGGCTGCTGAACGAATGCATAATCCTAAGTTGCCAGGATTGATAAAAATACATTAAAAAACTCGATGCAAGTGAAATTTAAACAAACCATGGACTAATGCAATTACAAATGCATGATGACATAAAAAGAATAAAAATGCTAATGAAAGATAACTAAGCATACAATTGAAATAAAATGGTATTTAATGCTGCAAACGGAATTATTGAAAATTGAAAATGAAACTCAATGTCCAATGCTACGGATTGAGTTTACCGAGAACTTAAAAATAAAGACGTTACTCAATGTTGTGGATTGAGCTTACCACAAACAAAAAATGAAAACCGATACCCAAACGCTACAATTGAGCCTATTAAGAACTGAAAATAAATATGGAACCCAATACTGTGGATTGAGCATACCGCAAACTTAAAATTAAAGATGGTACCTAATACTATGATTGAGCCTACCGCAAACTGAAAAATAAAGATGGTACCCAATGTTACGATTGAGCATATTGCAAATTAAAAATAAAGACGGTAGCTAATGCTACTGATTGAGTCTATTACAAATTGAAAAATAAAGGCGGTACCCAATCCTATGATTGAGCATAACGCAAGTTGAAAAATAAAGAAGGTACCCAATGCAACGATTGAGCTTATCGCAAATTAAAAAATAAATATAGTGCCCAATCCTACGATTGAGCCTAGCGCAAACTGAAAAATAAAGAAAGTACCCAATGTAACGATTGAACCTATCGCAAACTGAAAAATAAAGATGATACCCAAAGTTTTGATTGGGCCTATTGTAAACTGAAAATAACGACGATACCAGTGTTACGATTGAGTTTACCGTAAACTGAAAATAAAGACAATATCCAATGATATGATTGAGCTTATCGTCAATTCAAAATAAAGACAGGACCCAATATTACGATTGAGCCTACTGCGAACTAAAAATAAAGATATTACCCAATGTTACAATTGAGCTTACCGCGAGCTAAAAATAAAGACGGCACCCAATGTTACTATTGAGCCTACCACAAATTGAAAATAAAGATGGTACACAATATTACGATTGAGCGTATCGAAAATTGAAAATAAAGACGGTACTCAATGCTAAGAATTGAGCCTACCGCAAAATAAAAATAAAAATAAAAATGGCACCCAATATTACGATTAAGTTTACCACAAACTGAAAATGACGACGGTACCTAATGCTACGATTGAGCTTACCACAAAGTGAAAATAAAGACTGTACCCAATATTACTATTAAGCCTACCGCAAACTGAAAATAACGACGGGACTAAAGTGGGAACACAATATGCAAATTACTAAATATATCGAAACACCATGTAGTTTGCTAAACAAATGCTAGACAATTACTAGGTGAATGCAAATTTGAAAAAGTAAAACATGCTAATAGGGTTCGGGTTTCCAAACGAATGCATGAATGCATGAATGAAAATACAGAATTTGGGCCGCCAGACTAAAATGAAAAGAAATTAAAATCTAATGGATGAGTTGGAGTCCAACGGATGAGTTGGAACAGAACACAAATTAAAACCCAACAGTCGAGTTTGAGCAAAGCAGAAATTAAAACCCATAAACAAGTTGGGTCCAACAAACGAGTTGAAACAGAACAGAAATTAAAATCCAACGGATGAGTTGGAACCAAACAGAAATGTAAAACCCAACAGATGAGTTGGAACCGAACTGAAATTAAAAACCTAACGGACGATTTGGGGTCCAACGAACGAGTTGAAATATAACTGAAATTAAAACTCAACGGATGAGTTGGAATCTAACAAACGAGTTGGAACGTAACAGAAATTAAAACCTAACGGACGAGTTAGAATTTGAACTAAAATTAAAACCTAGCCGACGAGTAGGGATCTAACGAACGATTTAGAACATAACAGAAATTAAAAAACCAATGAATAAGTTAGAATATAACAGAAATTAAAACCTAACAGATGAGTTGGAATATAATAGAAATTAAAACCCAATAGACGAGTTGGAGCTTGAACTAAAATTATAAACCAACGGATAAGTTGAAACTTGACAGAAATTAAAAACTCAACGGACGAATTGGGGTCCAACGGACGGGTTAGAATATAATAGAAATTAAAACCTAACGGACAAGTTGAGATCCAACGAACAAGTTAGGGCTTGAACTGAAATTAAAAAGAGAGGTGTGAGAATGATGGACAAATTAAAGCAACGTGCAATACACTGAACAAATATTAAACATGTGATAATTTGAAAAATAAAATATGATAATGTGGTCCTGGTTGCTGGACAAAATACATATAAAAATTTAAAACATAAGTAAAAAGCAACTGTTGAGCATAGCATCCAAATCAACTCAAAAATTAAAAAAAAAATTCAAAAATTTTGCCCCAATGTATGGCAACAAACTCATTTGAAATCATCTTTTTCAAACTTGAGAACATGTAAAGCACCAAAATCCATTTGCAATCAATCTTTCTAAAAGAAAACTTTGCCCCAATATAAATAAAATGAAATCAATTTGAAGTTCACTTTTCAAATTTGCCCCATTATAAATAAGTCTTTCACAACATTTTGTCTTAAACTCATAGCATCAAAATTAATCCCCAAAAGATCAAATTTTTCTCAAAAAATTTACTCCAGTGTCAATTTGAAATCAATCTTTCAATTTTTGTTTGTCCTTAGTTAAACCATCATTAACTTAAAAAAAATTTGCCCCAATTTTTATCCTTGACGAAGGCCTCCACTGATGATTGTGTGATCGTACTTGCAAAAGAGGAAATAACTACAATTGCAAAAGTGATGCCACCACTTGGCGATTCCTTGACTCCACTAGCACATATAACATGAGGAATGCCATCCCAAATATCTGATTAGTCTCTTATCTGACTTTCTATAAGTTTTCCAATTCAATGTATTCTGACTCATGATTCAAATCAAATCCTCTAAAATAGTCATTCCATTCATGTATGCTTTAGCTTTCCGATCAATTTTGAATTGCCTTTACTTTCACTTAAAATTCAATAAAATTAACTATCACTATTCATTTTTGTATAAGAATATCTTACATGTACTAATTTAAAAGAAACTTTGTACTGTAAACAACGCAAAGACTAAATAAATAAAAATCTGGTCAAATAAAAATTGCCTCTTAATCTTTGGATGTCATTCCCATTAAATTTCGAGATTGCCCCAAAATGATCACTACAGATGAGAAACTTCGAGCAACTGTAGTTATCAACTTCTAAAGCGATCCAATACAGGTATACTAACTTTCTTACTGGTGAGTCTTCAATTGCTGTATTTACTTGACGACAGTGTCCTTCCGGATTATTAACTTTAGATGAAGAAATGAAGCAAACGACAACATCCAAATTTGAGATAGTCTTTCCTCCTTTTTCATTAAAATAGAATAATATTTTAACAATATTTGGTATCAGTAAGGCAATCTTCCTTCGATGATTTGAGATAGATACATTGACATCATATGCCCTTTTGATATTGCAAATTTTCTTTAAAAATCATCACACAAGTACAGACGGAGGTCGATAACATTCTTGTCTCTTGTACTGGGGTCAAGTAATGTACTAGAAATGTTAAGGCTGTAAAGTAGAATTCATGAAAGGTTTAATTAACATTGAGGTCGCATTTCCAAATAATTCATCCCAACTTTACTATTTGCTCTTGAGGTTCTTTTTCTCTTCCTTCTCGTTTTTTGAAAAAAAAAATTACCTCGGTTTTATTACTTTCTTTGGACTTTCTTTTTTAACTGTCCCCCTTTTCTTTTCTTTTCTTTTCTTTTATTTTCTTTCCTTTTTTTTCTTGGAAACACAAATTAGATAAAATTTTCCCCAGTATGGGATGAAATTATCACAAAATTGTCACATTGTGAGATAAAATTATCACAAAATTGTCCCAGTATGGGGTATGACCTTCAAGTGGATTGTCAAATGAAAATCACATATTCTGGAGGGTCAAGGGATAAAACTAAGGGAAGAAAATGTTTAAGAGAAAAGAAAGAAGATCCGCCTTTGATCCGTCAATTTTTGCAATAATTTTTTTCAAAAAAATTTGCTTAACCAAATGAAAATCGCCTTGATGGTGTTTGAATTAATGATCTAAGAAAGTATCCAACCATCTATTTCTGCTAGAACACGGTAATGTCTCTGCTCTTTTCTTTTTTTTTAAGCGGTATGAATCTTGCGACAATTAATCCAAATTCTCTCCAAATGTCATTATCTTGCAAAAATTACAAAAATTTGTGTGTTAATTTGCTAAAAATTATTTCCATTTCCATCTCAAAATTATAAATTTTGAATCAACAAATATACCTAAATGCATCACGTTGACACTTGTCAATTCTCCTACACTTGAATCTTGTTTGTTCTCAAACGATTTGAAAAAATGTGAAATCAACTAATGATTCAAGTATTGAAATAACGAATGTGTATTTTTAAAATGCATTCCTCATGACCAAATAAATAACCATTATGAAATTTATTATCTTGTCTTTAATACTCATAGTATCAAGTAAAGGAAAATGAATTATATCATAATTAAGCTAACTCTACTTAATTTCATCGCCTTTCTGAATTTTATCAGTAAATGAATCATATGATCAATCAAAGGGCATCCGATGTGTATGATCAATTTCATTTTTCATTCGAGAGAATTTCGTAATATTGAACTAATCACTCAAGATACGTGAGTGTCTTTTGACGCAAAAATCGACATTAGCTATGAAGGTTCCCGATTACTCAATACCTCAATCTTTGAGTAATAGCTAAAACTATATTTGAGAAGTAAAATTGCCTTTTTACGCAAGAATCGACATTGGATTGGATGAAAATTCCTGATTATTCAACAATTTACTTGCTCAAATTGCAATGCATTACTCATATTTCCAATACCATTTGATACGAAAGTCGACATTTTTGGATGAAAACTCTCGGTTATTAAGCACAAAAACCATGAGAGTCAAAAAAGCTACATTATTCTTTTTCTTTTTCCTTTTATTTTTTCATTTTTTTAAAGAATCCCTCATAATAAGTTTTTCATCACAGATTACATGATTGCACTTAATTGACCATAATCAACATTTAACATGTGAAATAAGTAACGAAGAGAAATTTTCATCAAATATGCAAAATTTAGACAAATTTCAACCACTTTACAAGATATACTTTCTATAAGAATAAAACTTCAAATTACATAATAATCATTTTTTAGTACTTAAAGAAAGCATTTGACAAAATACGTAAAGTAATTTCAACAAATAAGAGAATTAGACCAAAAATCATGGTTGCTAACTGTAACTCACAAGCATATAATGTTACTTTATCTCTCCCCACATTCAACATATATAATACACTTTAGAGATGTAAATAAGACATTAAAGAGATGAAACAATAAAACTCCCCTTGTGAATCAGTTAAAGTTGCATCCCTTGCATATTTGTCCTTTTTGTTATGCTTGAATTCTCTGAACATACATTGTAAAGCTTGCTTAGTATTTTCAATGTCTCCAGGGCGAAAGTGCACCTTGATCTAACTCCTTAACCTATGTCTTAATGGGCTTTTGCCTCTTCTAGATTGAGTTTGGATTCCCTTTTGTTTTGTTCAGAATCCTTAATACGGAATCTAGATTCCTTTTCGGTATCACTCTAATCCATCATTAACAATCTTGCCTTATTTAGAATCTAGAGGGATATCAAAGTGGCAATCATCAGTTTTAAGTGAAGTAACATCCAAAGATCATGAGCATTTATTTTTACCAGTAAGACATGCAAGAAAATATTTTTATTTTCATTCAATTTGAACTTGCATTAACTCATCAAAGAGAAAACCTTACAATTACACAAAGCTATTATTAGGCTTTGAGAAAAAATGTGATTTATTTCATAGTCTCATCAAAGAATTATTTACTCAATATAACAAAAGGAATTGAAGAAATTTTTTTTCAAAAGCTAAATGTTGAACATGAAGGGAAAGTCTAATACTACAAATAATTTTGAGAAAGAAGCTTGTTTAGTGCATCATCTGAGAAAGAATTTTGAACACTCAGCAATCTCAAATTTATAGAAAGAAAATTGTTATTAGCATCCAAATCATTGTTATTCTTATTACATCTAAAATGAACAAATGTCTAGCTATGAAATGCAATTTCATCTATCGAACTAGTTATCCTAGTCAAACTTATCTTATCTGAACTCTCAGCACTATCAACTCTAAAAACTAATTTCTCATCGTTTTTCAAATAGCATTCATGTTTCCATAGCTTAGTAGATATCAAGTGTGTGATGCTTCACTTGAATAAAGTTACGATTTAAAAAATAATTAAATGCAAAAACAAAACATGCATTAGACGCCTTTCTTAATTTGCTACCTCCATTAGAGGACCTGTAAAAATAAAAATCATAATTACTATATGTAAAAGCAAACATGTATGCATGTCCTAGGGGGAGCCCTTATTGTGCTAATGGTAGGTCTAGCATGAAGTTCAATCCTTTAGGGTGATGCTTCCTTTTTAAACGAAGATGCACCAAATCTACTGGGAAGAAAATGTCTCGATTTTGCTCGTGCTACTTTACCTAGGGTCTCATTTACCAGGATGGTACTGAAAATATGAACGTACATGTCTTTTTAGAGTTATGTACCCAAGATAAAAGGACATCTCTCTTGTAATAGAATTCCCAAAATGACATTCCCTTTAGAGTTTATACTTGATGCCAGTTTATTAAGCAATTTGAAATATGCAAAAATATAAGATTTGAAAAATGTCTTACAGATTTTTAATCTAACAAATGTCCTACAGATTTTTAATCTAACAATGATGCAAAATTTCTTTAAGAAAGATGGAACATGAACTATACAAAAGATGATTAATTTTGAATTTATTTATTTAACTAAGAATCAATCCTGCATGAGGTTACAGGATACAAAATTGAACATAAAACTCAAAATATCAGTTTATTAAAATATTTGTCAAAATCACTTTTTGTATAGTGTAGGACGGAATGTGGGGGATAAGACAAACAATGATGTATAATTTATTGAAAAAAGATAAACACAAATTGTACAGAATTTGCCTTTTTCAGTACATTTATTGATTTTTGAAAAATCAGTTCAGACAAACTGATGGGTACAACAAGAATGAATTAAATTTTGAAAAAGGTCTAGAATTACAAATTTTATCCAGAAAGATACAAGTTGAAAAATCAGATTTTTAAAATTTTACAAATTTACAATAATTAAAACATTAGGGTGCCTTATTTGCAACAAAAAATAAATTTTTGTGGAAATTTATAACTGAATATCCTATCATTTTTTTTTTGAAAAATTATTGGTAAGACAGAAATTTAAACATGCCAATAACGGGTTAATTTCCTACAAGAGCACTATGCCAGGGCGCTTGATTTTACGTCTTATGAATGTGAACAAAAGAAAGAAATAGGGTTAGTCAATTTAACATATGGCATACAACACATTTAGAGCAACAAATAATGCACAAAATAAAGAATACAGAAAGGGGGTATGTTCTCATCCTCTCATGTCTAGTGTACTTGACAAGGTAAAGCTAATTCTACCCTAGACTTATTTTACATAAATGCATGAGGTTGGGCTCACTAATGCATCTAGACTCGATAAGACTTCGGTTCTTGAACCTTCATACTGAGGGATCTAAAAAGCAACAAGTTCGTCAATTTCAAAGATCCCAGATCGATAGTTCGAGTGATCCCCTGAATACTGCTGTGGATACGTCTGGTCATAATCACATGTCCAAGTGTATCGATTTTTAAAAGTCTTCGAACCTCTAGACTTATCGATCTAAGCCAAGAGTTCGAGTGATCTCCTAAATATTGTTATGTGCATGTCATGCTGTGAACATATCTAAATGAATGCAAATCCTAAATTTAATGTGATATTGAAAAGGTCAAAATATCTCGTCAAAACTTGATCGAAATTATTGCATTAATTGCGAAATCTGAAATTAATACTCGAGGGAGTCACGAGCGTGGGTGCAAAAATAGAATACAAAAAGAAAGAAAAAATAGTAGTAGAAATAGTAAATGATCAAAAAAAGTAGAGAGCAACATAAAGGGTACAGAGGATAAAAACTCCTGACTGACTGTTCCTACTGATGGAGGAAGAAACGGTATGTTAAGCCACCATTTTTCAAACAAGTATGCGACTATTTCTAGTTAGAACACACTAAATGACTGAAGATTCTATGTGAAATGTAGTCTAAACAACATATGTAAAAATAAATAATAATAGTAATAATAATATGTATATAAAAATCATGCAAAATGAGAAAACCTAATATCGTGCCCCTGAAATGACGCACCGTCAGATCCGGGACTGTCACACTCGAAAAGATAGTTCAATCCGATGACCCTTTTTAAAAATAAAGTTTTTGAAAAAACTGTGCGTATTGAGAAAAATCAGATTTTTTAGTGAAAAAGTGTATTTTTAAACAAAATGGTATTTTGAAAAACAAAATGTTGGCCCAAAAAATAATGCAACCAATGTAGCAATAATCAAACTTGCAATAACAATGATAAAGATAACAATTATAAATCTCAAAATAACAAATAACAATAAAGTAAAGTAAAAAAAGAGCACACCGAAATTTTTATAGTGGTTCGATACCAAATTCGATACCTACATCTACACCCAAGTTTTCAACTTCGAATTTCAATCCACTAGTAGCTTCTTTAATTGTTGATGAAACAAACCAACTTGTACAAATAAGAGGATCACTCTTCCTCTCTCTTCCTAGCTCTAGTTGAGCCAAAGTTACCACTTTACTCATACTAAACTCTATCGAAACTAGCCAAGAGTTTTATAGCACTCACAACCCCCACACTATAGTATAATTGAATACTTTCACTCACCTAATTAAGAACTACTCTATCCCAACCAATTACCTCACCTAAAACTACAAACACACACTCACACAAGAGTATTTTCCTTCAAAATCACTTTTAAAATACTTGTAAACTAAGTAGGCAAAGGTCTTTTATCAATTCTATACATTTGATATATATAGGAATGAGAAAATGAGTTAAAAAAAGCTCCAACAGTAAAAAACACTCTTCTAAAAAACTAGCCGTTACTACATCCGGATGCTTATCCGGATGCTCATCCGGATCATGCGGACGTTCGGATGGTCGTTCAAATGATCATCTGCATGGTCTCTGTTCAACTCATTTTGAGCCTTTGCAACTGTTCGGACGACTGCATCTCTTCTGGTGCGTCTGCATGGTCGTCCGGATAAGGTTTTCTTTACATTTTTCATCTTCTTTTGACTCTTAATGATTTTATTGCAAAGATAACTCAATAAAATATTAGTAAATATTATCATTAGTTTGTTAATCATCAAAATTAAGATGATATTAGATCATAAGGTCTTCAATCTCTGTCTTTTTTATGATGACAAACTAATGAAAAAAATAAGCAAAAAGATATAAAAATGATTTCCCTTAGTAGATGCATATTTAAAAAAAGTTCATTTTTAAACTAGATCATCATACTAATATTTTTCTTCCTTTTTAACATCCTCAAAACTAGAATTGAGAGGTGTGTTTAAAAATTTACGAACAATGCTCCTCCTCAACAAAATATAAGACTCATTTAAAAAAAAAAAAAGGTAAGGTAATAAAATGAATTTTTTTAAAAATATATATAATATTTAACACAACTTTCTAAATAAATCAACAAATATGCACTAAAAAATCACCATTGGTTTGTATATTATGAAAATTACCAAACATATACAATCCACATATTCATACACATAAAGCACATACTATTATGAAAAATAATCAGTACATTTACCCTTTAATCATTGTTGTCCATACACTATTTTGTTTTGTGGTGATCTTTAAACTTACAAAAGTCAATCAATATATTTTGGTACCCATGTCTTCTTGGGGTCTTAGATTATTAGTAATGCCTTTCTCTACCTACATAGTTTTCATGCCTGATTTTATATTTTTCTTAACATAACATTCATTTTGCATATGACCATATTGACAATAAAAATGATAAATAGTATTTGGATCTTTAATAAATGTAGATTTTATAAAGCAAATGTCATTTTTATAGAAAGTAGTGTGATGTTTGCTCAAAACAATTGTTCCAACCCTTTTCTTTGAAAAATCCTTTTATTTTTTAATTTCAAGAAATTTTAAAAGTTCATCCAATCTTTTCCTCATCAAATCTTGTTCAATTCTAATTTTCTCAAAAAACTTTATTTTCTCATCAAACTTCCTTCCCAAAATCTCATTTTTGGAATAAAAATTAACACTGTTTTTCTTAAAATCATCATTTTCATTTTTCAACTTTTGATTTTCTTCATAAAGCTTTGAATTCTCTTTCAACAAAGCATTTATTTTAATTTTAGCTCCTTGTTCTTAGCATGAAACCTTTAAGCTATCAAGCAATTTTATGACAAATGCTTCAATGTTATCATCATCACATTCACTATCACATTCATCATGAGAGGAATAACTAGTTATTACCCCATTATTTTCAAAGACCATAAATGCCATTTGAATTGTTTCACTATCATCTTCAACTTTACCATTTAAATAACAATCGTCCCATGTAATTTGGAAGTTGTTGAAGACTTGTCATCTATCTTCCTCCTTTTGTTCTTTTATCATTGCCTTTATACGATTCCTTTAATTTGTCCCATATATCCTTTGCCGACCTACATCTTTTTATTTTGAAAAATTTATACGTATCCAAAGCATTATATAATATATTCATGGCTTTGGAATTTAAAGAAAGTTTTATCTTATCTTGATCACTCAATTCACATCTAATTTTTTGTGTAATTTTGCCTAATTTTTCATGTAAAATGGTAGCGATATATGGATCTTCATAAATAATAAACCATAATTCAACATCTATAGATTGTAAGAAAACTTTCATTCTATCCCTCCAATTATCATAATTAATACTATTGAGCATAGGAGGTTTATTAATAGATTAGCCCCTCTAAAAATATAGCATTATTGGTTGTCATTATTTGCTCCTTAGCGGTTAAGCTATATAAACGGAAAACTTGACTTTGATACCAATTGTTAGCCCCAAAAATAATACAACCAATGTAGTAATAATCAAACTTGCAATAACAATGATAAAGATAACAATTATAAAGCTCAAAATAACAAATAACAATAAAGTAAAGGAAAGAAAGATTACACCGAAATTTTTATAATGGTTTGGTATCAAATTCGATACCTACATCCACTCCCAAGTTATCAATTTCAAATTTCAATCCACTAGTGGTTTCTTCAATTGTTGGTGAAGCAAACCAACTTGTACATATGGAAGATCACTTTTGCTCTATCTTCCTAACTCTAGGTTGAGCCAAAGTCACCACTTTAATCACACTAAATTCTACCGAGACTAACCAAGAGTTTTACAACACTCACAATCCCCACACTATGTTACAATTGAATGTTTTCATTCACCCAATTAAGAACTACTCTATCCCAACCAATTATCTCACCTAGAACTACAAGCACACACTCACACAAGAGTATTTTCTCTCAAAATCACTCTTAAAACACTTGCAAATTAAGTAGGCAAAGGTCTTTTATCAATTCTATACATTTAATATATATATAAGGGTGAGAAAATGGACTAAAAAGAGCTCAAACAGTAAAAAACACTCTTTGAAAAACTAGCCGTTACTGCATCCGGATGCTCATCCGGATGCTCATCCGGATCATGCGGACGTTCGGATGGTTGTCCAGATGGTCATCCGCATGGTCTCTATCTAACTCATTTTGAGCCCTTCCAACTGTTCGAACATCCGCATCTCTTCTAGTGCGTCCGCATGGTCGTCCGGATGAATTTTTCTTTGTATTTTTTATCTTCTTTTAATTTCTAATGATTTTACTACAACGATAACTCAATAAAATATTAGTAAATATTATCATTAGTTTGTTAATTATCAAAACTAAAATGATGTGAGACTATAAGGTCTTCACAAAATAAGGTTGGGACTAAAAGTGCGACAATTTTAGCCAACTGATTTTAAAAAAGGGCTTTATTTTAAAAATGTGATCGCCACTTGGTATTGAGTTAGGGTGTACCAAATAACCTAAAAAATCATTTAATAAAACAAAAATAGAAATTTTAAAAAAATATTTAAAAAATTTTTTCGACTTCGATTTACGAAAAACGAGAGAAAAATGTTTGAAAGTCACATTTGAAGAAAGAGAAGGCAAAGGTTCAAGTCTAAGGCACCATTTCTTCCTACCAGAGACTAGTTGTGAGGTTTAATTCAAATTTTTCTAAATTAACCATTAAATTCTATCGTGTTTGAATATGTCTAAATGAATGCAAATCTTAAATCTAAATCGGTATATCAGGATGGTCAAAATATTTCATCGAGACTTGGTTAGGATTATTGCATTAATTGCGAAACCCGAAATGAGGTTTCGAGAGTGTCACGAATGTATATGCAAAATAGAATGCAAAAGAAAAAAAGAAAATACTATAAATAGTAAGTGTCAAAGAAAGTGGGGGATGCAACATAACGAGTACGGAGGCTATTAACTCGTGACTGATATTTTTCTACTCACGGAAAGGAGAACAGCTTGTTACGCTACCGCTTCCCATGTAAGTAAACTACTATTTCTAGTCGGATTTTTAAGTAAAATGCAATATAGATATCATGTACTGAATATTTGTAAAAATAAGTAATAGTAATAACATATATACAAAAAATCATGCAAATATGAAAAACTCTAAAAAAGAGAATGTGTTGTGAAATGAGATGTAATGCATGCGAGTAAAACTAACACTAAAATGTCCTAAGGGTCTAGCATTGGACGTAGCCTTTTATGAATTTTCATTAGCGTTAAACTAGCTGAGAAATGATAAAACCACATCTAGCGTTGGACTAGTGTGGTGACGAAATAACAAAACTCATAAAATATAAATCAAAATAATAAAGCATGAATCGAAAGCAAATAAATATATAAAGACATATAAGAGCACATAGGAGCACATAACACGTAGACATGATACCTAGATGCATATCCTAACAGACGAGTTGGGATTTAATAGAAATGTAAACCCAATAGACAAGTTGGGATTTAACAGAAATGTAAACTCAACGGACGAGTTGGGACTTAACAAAAATGTAAACCCAACAGATGAGTTGGGGCTCAACGAATGAGCTGGACTTAACAGAAAAGTAAACCTAATGGATGAGTTGGAACCCAATGGACGAGATGAGACTTAACAGAAAAGTAAACTTAACGGACGAGTTGGGACCCAACGGACGAGTTGGGACTTAAGAGAAATGTAAACCCAACAGATGAGTTGGAGTTTAACAGAAATATAAACCCAATAAACGAGTTGGAACTTAATAGAAAAGTAAACCTAACAAACGAGTTGAGATTTAAGAGAAATGTAAACCCAACAGACAAGTTGGGGCTTAACAGAAACGTAAACCCAATGGACGAGTTGGGACTTGACAGAAATATAAACACAACGGATGAATTAGGATTTAACAGAAAAGTAAATCTAATGGACGAGTTGGGGCCCAATGGACGAGTTGGGATTTAATTAAAAATTAAAAATAGTGTGTTAAATACTAGACAAAATCAAAATAACATGCAACATGCTAAAGAAACAATAGACAAGTTGCAATTCGGAAAAGTAAGGTATGATGAAGTGGTCTAGGATGCTGGACAAAATATATAGATCAATTTAAGACATAGGAAAACTTAAAAGAATTGTCGAACATTGCATCCAAATTAACTCAAAAATTAAAATTTTTAAAAAATTTTTGCCCCAATGTATGGTATCAAACCCATTTGAAATCACTCTTTTCAAGATTTGGCGCTGCGTGAAACATCAAAATTCATTTCAAGCCGATTCTTTCAAAAATTTGCCCCAGTATAAATTAATTTTTTACAAGTTTTGCATTAAGCATAGAGCATCAAAATTAATTTTGAATTCAAATTTTTCTAAAAAAATTTGACCCTAGTGTCGATTTTTGAAATTCAATTTGTCGATTTTTGAAATCAATCTTTAAATTGAATTGTGCCCTCGATTAAACTATCACTAACTTAAAAAAAAAATTTGCCCAAATTTTTATCCTTGATGAATGTCTCAACTGAAAATAGTGTGATTACACCTGTAAAAAGAGAAAAAACAATGGCAATTTCAAAAGCGATGCCACCACTTGGCAGTCTCTTGACTTCACTAATGCATATAAACATGAGTACCATCATTTCGAATCTCTAATACGGTCTTTTGCTTCACTTTCTACAAGTTTTTCGAATTTAATGGCATCCGATTCACAATTCAGATCAAATCCTTCTAAACAGTCTTGCAATTCATGTATGACTTTGATTTCTAATAAATTTAGGATTGTCTTTGCTTTTATTTCAAATTCAAACAAAACAAATGTTAAAATTTTCAAAATATGAATTGATTAGAAAATACTTTACATGTAATAATGTAAAAGAAATTCTGTACAGTGAACAGCACGAAATACGCAAAGACTAAATGAAATATAACTAAATGAAATATTTTTTTAAAAAATTAATTTTGAAATGATGGCTTAAAAGATGACTTTTGATCTTTGGATGTCATTCATTTTGAAGTGATCACAAAAGAGAAATCTCGAGCAACTCCCAACTTTCAAAGGAATCAAATGCTGACATACTGATTTTCTCACTTGTGAACCTTCAACTGTTGTCTTTACCTAACCATAGTGTCCTTCTAGATTATTGACTTTAGACGAAGAGACAAAACAAACGGTAGTATCTCCACTTGAGGTAGTCTTTCCCCTTTTCATTAAAATAGACTAGTACTTGAAAAATATTTTGACATCAGTAAGACAATCTTTCCTTTGATGATTTGGGATTGGTATATTAATATCATATGCCACTTCGATTTACAAATTTTTATTTCAAAAATCATCATCAAATACAGACAGAAGTCGATAACATTCTTGACTTTTGTAACAGGATCAGGTAATGTGCTGGAAATATTAAAGTCGAAAAGCAGAATTCATGAAGAGTGTAATTAATTTGAGGTTGCTTTTGCAAAGAATTTGCCCCAATTTCGAAATTTTTTTTTACAATATTATCATCCCAACTTTGCAACTAACTTTTGAGGTTTTTCTCCTCTCTTTTCAGTTTTCAAAAATATTTGCCTCAACTTTATTACTTTTTTTGGGTTTTCTTTTGTATTACTTTTTCTCCTTTTTCTTTCTTTCTTTCTTTCTTTTCTTCTTCTCTCTCTTTTTCTTAACACACAAACAAAATAAAATCTGCCCCAGTAGGGATAAAATCATCGCAAAAATTGCCTCATATGGGGTACAATCTTCAAATGGGTTGTCAAATGAAAATCACGTATTTTGGAAGCTCAGGGGAAAACTAGGCGAAGAAAAGTTTAAGGGAAAAGAAAGAAGATTCGCCTTTGATCCGTCTTCTTTTGCAATAATTTTAAAAAAAATTTAATAAATCAAACGAGAAAGTCCTTTATAGTGTCTGAACTAATAATCGAGAGAAATATCAACCATTCATTTTGGCTAGAAAGCAGTAATACTTCTGTTCTTTTCTTTTTGACAAAAGAAATCGTGCTCCAATCAATCCAAATTCTGTTAAAATGTTATTAACCTACAAAAAATCACAAAGCTTGTGTGTCAATTTGCTCAAAGTTATTTCTACTTCAAAATTTTAAATTTTGATCCGACAAATATATCAAAATGTATTATTTTGATACTTGTTAATTATTCCACACTTGAATCATTACTTGACCTCAAACGATTTGGAAAATGTGATATTAACTAATGATTCAATCATTAAAATTACACATGTGCATTGTAAAATGTATTTCCTCAAGATCGCTATTTTGTAATTTATTATCTTATCTGTAATACTCATAATATCAAGTAAAGGGGAAGGAATTATATCACAATTAAGCGAGTTAAATTAAGTTCTTCGCCTTATCGAACTTCACAAGCAAATGAATCATATGATCAATCAAAGAGCATCACATGTCCATGATCAATTTTATTTTTCATTTGAGGAAATTTAATAATATCAAACTAATCATTCAAGATACAAGAGTGTCTTTTGACACGAAAATCAACATTGGTTATGATGGTTTTCGATTACTCAACACCTCAATTTTTAAGTAAGTAGCAAAATCTGCATTTGAGAAGTAAAACTGTCTTTTTACGCAAGAATCGACATTGGTTGGATGAAGATCATTCATTACTCAACAATTTACTTACTCAAATTTGCAATGCATTACTCATAATTCAAGTGCTGTTTGACGCGAAATTTGATATTTTTGTATGAAAACTCCCTATTACTAAGCACAGGAATCATTGGAGTAGAAAAAACCACATCATTCTTTTTTTCTTTCTTTCTTGTAGTGTGAAAAAAAATCCTCATGATGGATTTTACATCACAGATTATATAAGCGTGCTAATCGATCATAATCGGCATTTAACTTGTGAAATTAAGTAAAGAAGAGAAATTTTTATCAAACATGCAAAATTTAGATGTAATTCTAATTACTTTACAAGATATACTTTCTAATAAGAACAAGAACTCAAACCACATAATAATCATTTCTTAGTACTTGAAGTAAACCATTTGCTAAAGCACATAAAGTAATTTCAACAAGTAAGGGAACTTAGACAAAATCACTGATTGCTAAGCAATGACTCACAAGCATGTGACATCCCTTATCTTAATATCACAATAACCCATACACTACCTATAAATGCAAGTAAAAAAGTTAGGATTTGAAACAATGAACTCCCCTTGTGAATTGGTTGAAGTCGCATCCTTTGCATGTCTGTTCCTTTTGTTGTGCTTGAGTCCTCCAAATCATACATTGAAAACTTGCAACATTCTAGGTCTTCAAAGCAAAAGTGCATCTTGACTTAACTCCCTAACTAATGTCTTGGTGCCAATATTTGTGCCTTCTAGCCTCTTCTAAGTTAAGCTTAGATTCCCTTTCGTACCATTCAGAGTCCTTAACATGGAATTCAGATTCCTTTTTCAGGTATCACTTCTAGTCTCTCATTAACAATTTTGCCTCATTCAAAATCCAAAGAGATATCAAAGTCGCAATCTTCAGTTTCATGTAAAGTGACACCCAAAGATCAAAGGCATTTATTTTTTATCATTTGAAGAAAAATGAAAGACATGGAAACAACTGAATAAATAACAAAAGAGGAAAACATTCATTTCATTGAACTCAAACTTGCATTTTCTTAAAAAGGAATATTTACAAACACATAAACTGGCATTGACCTTTGAGAAAGCAATAAATACAGTCCAAGTCAAAAATATTTTCTTAAAAGAAAATAAAGACTCATGACCATTTTCTAAATGAAAGCAAAAGATGATATGAGTCAGACACCAAAACCATTCGAATGAAAGAAATCATTCCAAGGCTCTATCTGGAAATGAATTTTGAAACAAAGGCAACTCTAAATTCACCGTCACTTCCTTAGCACAAGAAAGTGATCAGTTGTCCAGTTGTTCAGCACTCATTCCTCGATGACCTCAAAACTAGCAATATTGGATGTTTCCTCCATCATGAATTTCTTATTTAGCACTATCATCTCAATAGTAGGCTCATGTTGAGGCAAAGGATTGTTGTCGACATTTGGAGCCTATTCCCTGCCCCTCCGTAATACTATGTCTCCAGCCTCAATCATATCTTGAATTTTGTGCTTTAGTGCCTAACAATTAGCTATGAAATGTCCTTGGCCTCTTGAATGATAAGCACAAAAACTCTAGGGATCGTAGTCACGAAGCAATCCATCAGAGTAGATAGCCTGAGGTATTGTGCCTATTTTGTTTGCGACCTTCAACTACTCATAGATTTGCTCCATAGGACGACCAGAGGAGTGAACACCCTGTTTGGCATTTGGGGTTGGTTAGCTTGACCAATAACTGCTTGATATTGGGTAGGCGGAATATAGGTGTTAGGGTGAATTGGCCTTGGGTGGGATTGAAATGAAGGACAAATATTATTTTGTGGTGCGGGTTAAAAATTTTGGAACGTAGGCGGTGTATTTGGATAAAATGGTCTGGTATTACTGATTAGGCCTGAGTGTTAAAAACCGATTGAGGATATTGGGGATTATAAGTGGTGGATATCCTAACTAGGGGTACTGTGGGTGTCGAGCATAATAGTTTGGTTTGTTTTGAAATCTGAATTTGGGGTTCGGGTCTTAGTTTATAACGAAAGCTGTTTCTCCTTCTTCCCGGATGCTTTCTTCAGATTGTTGTTATTTTGCAAATTTCACTTGTAACTTCATGGTAGCCATATTTACCATTTTTTCTTTTTTTACTCTTTTCTTAATGGCTTTTTCTTGTTCTCTGACTTGAGCATATTTTTTTTAATAGAACCCACAATGGCTTAATAATATGGCAGGTCCTGAACATCGACGAAAAGTTTGACCATTTCATTCTCATCGATAGGTGAATGCACTTTAGCAGCAATGCTTTGTCACCACTGGCCATAAGCTATGTAACTTTTTGAAGGTTTTTTCTTTACCTTCATCAAAGCAAATTCGTCAGGTACCAAATCACAGTTAAATTCATATTGTTGGATGAATGCTCGAGAGAGATTAGTCCAACTTTAGATCTTTGAGAAGTCTAATTTCAGGTACCATTCTAGTGCATCTATTTCAAACTTTCTCCAAAAAGCTTTATTGGCAACTTTCATCTCTAGTTGTCCTTCTAAGTTTGTTGCAGAACATTTTGAGATGCACCACAGGGTCTTCACTGTCATTATATTTAGAAAACTCTGAGATTTTGAATTTCGGTGAAAATTGGGTATCTGAAAACATACAAAAATTCTCGTAATCCAATTCATCATATCTTTCGAATCCATGACTTTCTTTAATAAAGTCATCAAACCTGTCCAGTCTCTTCAACAACATTTTATCAGTCATAAAAGGATTCTCTTCCATAGCGAAAGGTTCCATATTCGCTCTACCTTGATACCTAGTATCGAGTACAAACTGACTTGCATTAATAGCTAGTGGTGGCTGAGTGTTCTAAGAAAATTGAGTTGCTTGTTGGAGGTAGTAAGTTTGGTTCAGGGCATTCATAGCGTTTCTAAGGTTGGATGGAATATGAATAGGCACTTGAGGATTTTGAGTAAGTAGGGGGTGGAATCTGAGTGTCTTGGATAGTCAAAGATGAGGCTTGTATCTGAATAGTCGTGTCGTCGTTGCTCATACCCAAGGTGCCTCCACTTGCATTGGGTTGGGTTTGTAGAGTTTTTCGGAGTAGGGGGTACGTTTGAGGTGGAGCCATTGTTGTTCATATTGCTTATGAAGTAGGCAATGATTTGACTTTGGGAGGACACCTCGAGAGTCATGTTATTCATCTTGGTTAACATTTCATTCATCTGAGCCTTTAGCATAGTCAATTCAAATGCCTGATTCCTGCTGGCATTTCGGGAGATTCTAAAGAGTTACTCATGTTTATATACAGTAGTTTAGCACGAGATCGCGTGTAAATAGAGTTTCGGTGAAAAAAGCTATGATTTATGGTACCTGAAAGATGGGAAAGAACATGATTCAGATATTTATCTTACATAATACTGTTAAATTTTACTCTGAAAAAGAAAAGAAAAAAAAAGACTGGAATTAGTAATTGTATAGACAATTCGGATGCATGTCCTAGGAGAGCCCTTATTGTGACAAGTGCAGGCTTAACATGAAATGCGGTCCATTAGGGTGAGACTCCCTTTTCTAATGCAAACGCGCCGAATTCGTCAAGAAGAAAATATCTCTGTTTTGCTTGTACTGTCTTACATAGAGTCTCACCCGCCAGGATAGTATTAAAAACATAAACATGCATGTCTTTTTAGGGTTATATACCCAAGACAAAAGGATGGCTTTCCTATAATGGGATTTTCGAAATGGTATTCCTTTTAGGGTTTATGCATGGTGCCAGTTTATTAAAGTAGGATATATGTAAAAAAATACAAAATTTGAGAAATAATATAGAATTTCTTTAAAAAAGATAGACCATGAACTATACGAAAGAAATTATTGAATTCAAATGTATTTGATTAAAAAATCGATCCTCCTTGAGGTTATAGGACACAACATTGTAAGAAAATAAAAAATCATGACTTTATTTAGAAATTAATAAATTAAAATGTCAATTTATTAAAATATGATGAAATATGTTTAAAATCACTTTTTGTGTAATGTGGGATGGGAGAGTGGGGGATACGGCAAAACTGTCGCATTAATTTCTTTGAAAAAAGATAAATGCGAATTGTGCAAAAGTTTGACCACTTGGGTATATTTATTGGTTCTAAGAAAATTTAGTTCAGATAAAATTGACGAATACAACAAGGATGAGTAAACTTTGAAAAAGATTTGAAATCACACCTCTTATTTAAGAATATACAAGCAAAAACAATTAGATTTTCATGCATATTTTTTAAAAACCTTCAACAATTGACCCCTTGAAATTTTCTAAAATTTTGTGTAAATATCATTTCCATCTTTCTCGAAGAAATGAGTTGTAAAATGAAAAATTTAAACATGCTGACAGAAGGTTGGATTTCCTACACGAGCACCATGCTATGGCTCTTTATTCTATGGTTGTGAATGCAATCAAAGAACAAGAGAGAGCGCGTTAGTTTATTTAACAAATATCATATAACACCTTGATAAAGCAAATAGCAGTAAACAGTACAACAGAAAAATAAAGGGTGAGGCTAACTACTACCCTAGGTAATTTATATAGATGCATGAGGTTGGGACTCATTAATATATCTAGACTCAATTAAGGTTTCAGGTTCTCAAACCTTCAGACTAAGGGATCCAGAAAGTAACAAATCCATCAATTTCAAAGATCCCAAGTTGGTGGTTTGAGTGATCCCCCTAGACACCGCTACATGCACTAATGCGATGGCCGTATGTTTAGGCAGATCTATCCTGGTCCTAAAGGAATGGGTGGCTGGCAACCACTAAAAAGAGAAAAAGGGTTAAAATATATCAAATGCATTTATGAAGTGCTCCTTATGAGAGGAGAGAATAATAAAGCTTGGGTTCTAAAGATGACTGACCCCATCCCTAAATGCAAGCGCAATCGAATAAAGCAAAAATAAGTAAACATACATCACATATATAAATGAGAGTCGAAGTGTGTAAAATGTAAAAACAAACCCTAAAAATCTAAAAAATAAAAATATAATTCTAACATCCAAACGTGATAAAATAAAAAGCAGTTAAAGTAGGAAAAATTGATTAAACCAAGTGCTCGGATTCACTAGTAATCCCCAATGGAGTTGTCAAAATCTGTCGCGCCCCGAAATGACACACTGTCTGATCCGGGACTGTCGCGCCTCGAAAAGGTAGTCCGATCCGGTGACCTCTTTTCAAAAATAAAGTTTTTGAGAAAATTGTGCGTATGTGAAAAAAATCAAATTTTTTAGTGAAAAATTATATTTTAAACAAAATGGTATTTTGAAAAACAAAATAAGGTCGGGACTAAAAGTGTGACAGTTTTGATCAACTAATTTTGAAAAAGGGCTTTATTTTAAAAATAGAGTGGCCACTTGTTATTGAGTCAAGGTGTACCAATTCACTTAAAAAATCGTTTAACAAAACAAAAATAAAATTTTTTAAAAAATATTTGAAAACCTTTTTTTGACTTCGGTTTATGAAAAACGAGAGAAAAAGATTCTAGATTCACATTTGAAGAAAGGGAAGGCAAAGGCTCATGCCTAGAGCACCCTTTCTACCTAGTCGAAACTAGTTGCAAGGTTTAATTAAATTTTCCTAAATTAACTTTAAATTCTATCGCATTTGGATGTGTCTAAATGAATGCAAATTCTAAATCTAAATGAGTATATCGAAAGGGCCAAAATATTTCGTCAAGACTTGGTTAGAATTATTGCATTAATTGCAAAACTCGAAATGAGATCTCAAGAGAGTCACAAATGTAGATGCAAAATGGAATGTAAAAGGAAAAAGAAAATACTATAAATAATAAGTGTCAAAGAAAGTGGGAGATGGAACATAACGGGTATGAGGACTATTAACCCGTGACTGATATTTTTCTACTCACGGAGAGGAGAACGGCTTGTTAAGCTACTACTTCCCACGTAAGTAGACGATTATTTCTAATCAAATCATACAAAATGACCTAACTTCTAAGTGAAATGTAATCTTGATGTCATGCACTAAATATTTGTAAAAATAGGTAATAGTAATAACATATATATAAAAAATCATGCAAATATAGAAAACTCTAAAAAAGAGAATGTGTTGTGAAATGAGATAAAATACACGCTGAGTGAAACTAACACTAAAATCCCTAAAGGGTCTAGCATTGAACTAGCCCTTCTTAAGAATTTCCACTAGCGTTGGACAAGCGGGGTGGCGATAAAACCACATTTAGCGTTGGACTAGTGTAGGTGACGGAATAACAAAATTGGTAAAACATAAATCAAAACAATAAAGCATGAATGGAAAGCAAATAAATATATAAAGACATATAAGAGCACATAGGGATACATAACACGTAAACATGATATCTAGATGCATATCGTAAGGAAAGCGGTAAAACATACAAGCACATAAGCACGCAAAAGCACATAAATCCAAACTATTACACCGAGGGATTAGCTACAATTTTAAGGGAAAAAAAACTAAAACGACCAATCAATTACACTTGCTATCTAAATACAAGATTTTGTTAAATATTATCTAACTATTACATTGGCTATCTAAATACAAAATCTTGCCAAAATAAAGGAAATCGTGATCTAACTATTACATTTTTGTCAAATAATAAAATTTGAAACTAAAATAGCATAAAGTAAATAAACACGCAAAAAGTATAAAAAATAAAAATAAAAAACTCATTGAAGAAAATGCACAAAAATCACATAAGAGCACATTGGAGTACATCTAGAGAAAACGAAAAATAGTAACATAAATACCTCTTCTTGAAGACCCGGCACTAAAATACTATCAAAATGAATAAACAAGTCAAGGTACTACTATGCAAAGCAAATAAAGCATAAAATATAAAATATGACAAAATAAATTTCAACAAATTGGGATAGAAATGTAAAGTCTAGCAACTAAGAGGATTAAGAATAGATTTTTCTAAAGGGCTCAAGGGTAAAATTAGAAACTCAACTAATCAAAGGGCAACAATTAAAAAATTTACACAAATCTAAATGGAGAGTGGTAGTGATTCAAATTAAAAGTAAATTTGGGGACAAAACAATAAATTTCAACAAAAGTGGGGCAAATTGCAATTAGGAGACTTAATTGAAATGCATGTAAAAATCAAGAGGGGGCTAATTTATAAATAACAAGAATTAAAATGCAACCATTAAAAGTTTTTAGAAACAATTGAAATTACTCAAAAACCCAAGGACTGAAGTGCAAATACTTACTTAAAGTAAGTGCTAAAACTAATTAACCTGCTTAACTTAGCTAATTAAAGTAAATAACTAAATTACAAAGCTAAATAACATCACCACAAGATGAATCACAATCACTTAAATTAAAATCAAAATAGCTAAACAAATAAAAGGGGAGCAATAAACAATCAAACAGACAAAACTTCTCCCATAAATTCGGTCAACCGAAACTAAAATTAAACACTTACAAAACCAAGAATTCATTAATTAATAGGACTTTCTCAATATAAAGGGATAAATAACACAACTACATATTCCAAAAAGAAAAGAAAAAAAATTTTGCCCAAATTCGTCTATCTTCTACTTGAAACAGAAGTGAAGCCTTTCCTCGGCCCCCTTTTCTCTCTCTCTCTCTCTCTCTCTCTCTCTCTCTCTCTTTTTTTCCTAATCTTGCTCTCTCTTTCTTCATTTTCTCTAGTCATTCTCTCTATCTTTTATTTTCCTTTTTCTCTCTCTCCCCCACCGCTTCTCTCCTTGGCTTTCTCCTCTTTTTTTCTTTCTCTTCCATCTCCTCTCTTCTCTCCTGAATCTTTTTTTTTTCTCTTCTCCAGCTCTTCCCTGTTTTTGTTTGCTCTCCTATTTCTCTTTATTTTCTCAAATTCTCTCTGCCTCTTTGGTTTTTTGTCTCTCAATTCAAAGCAACAGACGATTTTCCAAACTCAATTCCTTTGTCGAAAAAGATAGGATGAAGATGTGAGGGTGGTGGATGGTGCGGCGTAATGGTGATAATGGATTGGGTGGACCTTGGGTTTCAACTTGATGATTATTTCAAACTCGAGGTTGGGGAAGGCATAGATTGAGAAAGAAACGGCAGGGCATTGGGTGAGGTTATTAGTGATAGTGGTGCGATGGAGGAGGAACTGGTGGTTGCAGGCGGTGGTGAGTTGGCAATGGAGGTTTGGGTTGTGTTTCAACTAGTTTTGTTGGTCGTGTTGATGCTTGATAGTTTTGGCTGTGTGGTGATGGTTGATGGTAGAGTTATTGAGTTGAGTACTGGCAATAACAGGGAGGAGTTGTGATTTGCAGGTGGTGGGGCTGACTCTGAAGGGGATATTGTTGGTTGTAATTGCGTGTTTATTTGGCAGCTGAGTAATGGACTTGGCAGAGGTTTTTCAATGAAAATCAGGGGGCTAATAAGGTAGGGGTTGAATTGGACGTTGTGTTGGATAACAAGGAGAAGTTGTGATTTGTAGGTGGTGGGGCTGACTCTGAAGGGGATAATGTTGGCTGTAATTGTGTGTTTATTTGGCGGACTGAGTAGTGGACTTGGCAGAGGTTTTTCTGTGAAAATCAAGGGGCCAATGAGGTAAGGGTTGAACTTGGACATTGTTGTTGGTTGTGAACTTGGGTGGAAATTTGAAGATTTAAGGAGAGATTGAGTCTATGGAGGTATTGGGCTATTGGAATTGGGCGGTGGTGAGGGGGTTCAGTGTAGATTGGTGGTGCTTTTGGGTTGACTATGGTTATATTGTAGCTGGTGATAATGATCTCTTGAGTGATTGTAGAGGCTGTTAATTATGGGCCAGTGGTTTTTGCAGACTGTTGAGTTGAGGACCGTGGCTATGGTATGGTGTGGAAGAACTAATTTGATGAAATTGATGCTTTGAGAAGCTGATTTTAGTGATTGTGGAATTATAAAAATTGGGTTGAGAGGTTGTATCTGGTTTCTGTTAGGGGTTTGGTTGTTTTGAGGTAGATTTCTGGATATTTGATTCTGGTTATTGGATTGTTTGTTGAAATGTTTTGTAGGTTTGTCAGGGTGATTATTGGCAGAAGGGAGAGGTGACGAGGGATGGAAAAGATGCTGGTGGTTTGGATTGCTTATTGGCTACAATTTTGGTGGTTTGAGGACTGTTCTGGGTATGCTTTAGGTTGAACTGGTGATCTATTCTGCGTGGCTTGTGATTGTTTTGCAGTCACTTTAGCAGGGAAGGGACTGGCTTTGGTGTTTTGTGGCGGACTGTGACCGTGGTTGGTGGAACAGTGGTGGGTTTGTTGATGTAATGATAAAGACGGTGGAAGTTCTGGTGGTTCTGCGTGTTTGTGGAGGTTTTCAGTAGCAGGTGAAGGGGATGAAAGAGATGTTGTGGGAACTGTGATAGGTGGCGGTGGACAGATATGGTTTGGTGGTGGAAGGAGGGGGTTGGCTGGAAGTCAGAAGAAGAAAAAGAATTCCCCAGAAACTAGAAAAAATAAAAAATAAACCCATAAAAGAAAACGTATAAAGAAAAGGCCCTAAAATAATGCAGAAAATAAAATTAGACAAATAAAAGAGTTAGAAAATCTTCATTATGCTTTATTTTAAACTAAAACTTTATGAAATATTATAAAAAAAGAAGAGAGAAGGCTTAAGAAAATACCTTTTCATGAAGAACTTGTATGGGTCTTGAGTTCTTGAATCCTACTAGATATAAAAGTAGTGTGTTAATGTATATGTGGATTCTATTGTATAAAATTTTAGTGTGTTAGTGTGTGGGTAGAGATTAATGTGTGTAAAAGTGTGTTCTATGTGAAAGAATAGAAGAGCGTGTCTAGTATTTTCTAATTTAAGTCTTATTTTTATTTTTTTAATGGAGGTTTTTATAAATCCTAATAATCTTAGCCTTTAAGAATACCCCAAAATAACCAAAATGCCACTAACAATAAAATCTTAATTTTATCCTAAAAAATTATTTTTGGCACGCACAAAAATCAAAATTAATGCAAAAATGACAAATGAACACCAAAATTTGTCAAAAAAATTCAAACATATTTCAAAATTTTAAAAATAAAGATTAGAGTTTAACATTGACAAAAAATGTGTTCGGAGTTTAAAATGACTATTTTGTCCCTATAATGACAAAATAAACAAAAAAATAGCTATTGGCCTTGAAAAAATTACAAAAAAATAAAAATAAGCTTAAAATCCTAAGAAATGAATTTAAAACTAAAAAATCGGTAAAAATGCATCCAGGGTGCGAAATGACTATTTTACCCCTAAACAAATGAAAATATGCAGAAAAATAGCTATTAGTCTCGAAAAATTGTCAAAAATTAAAAATAAGCTTAAAACCCTAGAAAATGAATTTAGGACTAAAAAATTAGTGAAAAATGCGTTTGGTATGTAAAATGACTATTTTCCCCTAAACATGGTATTTATAGAAAAAAATAGCAATCGTTCGTGAAAAATTAAAAAAATGTATAAACATGCTTAAAAGTTTGAAAAATAAATTTTGAACTTGAAATGAGCGAAAATGGTGTTTGCGAAGAAAAATGACTATTTTACCCATATAGTGTTAAAATACTGAAAAATACCAATTAAACTCAAAAAAATAATAAAAACTTAAAAAATACGTATGAAAGTACAAAACATGAATTTAAAATTTTAATACTAATTGAAAAATATTTACAGCTAAAAATTACTGTTTTGCTCCCCAAAAATTACTGATTTCGTCCCTTTTTGCTCAAAAATTAGATTTGACTATAGAACTAGAAAAGAAAGGCCCCCAATATTGAAAAAATAAATGGTGTGTCAAAATTTGGTATCTACACCTAATAAAAGGAAAAAAATGTGTGAAGTGAGATGAAAAAGCATGCAAAGAGTGAGTCTAATCACTAAATGACCTAAAGGTCTAGCGTTAGACTAACCTATTTTCTATCAATTCCTACTAGCATTAGACTAGTGAGAAAGCGATAAGATCAAGACTAGCATTAGACTAATATGGTAACGTCACAAATTAAGTACAAATAAAAGCACAATATAAATAAATAAACATGCAAGAGCTTGTAATCATATAGGAGCACTTAATACATAAATATGATATCTAAATGCAAAATCCTAAAGAAAGCAGTAAAACAAATAAACATATAAGTACACAAAAAGCACCTAAACCCTAACTATTACACTCGAGGGATTTAACTTACACTTTAATGGGGAAAGATGAAGGGATATATCTATCTATTACATCTGCCTAGCTAAATATAAATATTTGTCCAATGATAAAATGTCGAAAAATGTTACCTATCAATTACATTGCTTATCTAAATACAAATATTTGCTAAAAAATAATAAAATACCTATCTATTACACTTTTTTCAAATAATTAAAAATAAAGATCAAACGAATAAACATAAAATCAAAATAAATACACACTTGAGAAAGTAAACGAAACAAAATAAGCATACAAAACACATAAGCACGTAGGGGCATGTAAAAAGAAAAAAAATGAAGGTGATAAAAATACCTCTATTGAAAATCCGGTACTAACGCTAAGAAAACGAATAACAAGTCATGGTGCCTCGATGTAAATAAATAAAGACCTAGAGTATGTAAATATTGACAAATTGGGGTGAACATGTAAAGTTTAGCAACTAAGGGGACCAAAATAAATTTCTATAAAGCTTTAAGGGATAAAATTAGAAATTCACACAAATATAAGGCGACAAGATGCAAATTAAAGAAAGTTGGGAAAAAAATAGTAAACTCCACTAATATGGGAAAAAATTTGGAAATCTTGGACTTAATTGAAAAGAAGTAAAATCTGGGAGGGTCAATCTACAAATCTTGAAGACTGAAAATACAGGACTTAAGAAATGCTCAAGGGATAAAATAACACTAACCAAGACCCTAGGGACCAAAACATGAGAAGGTATGTAAAGTTAATAAATAAATAAATAAAAGCTACACAGACATGTAAACTGAAAAGCAAAAGAAATCATTAACCCAATCACAACATAAATAAAGTAACGTTAAAGTCCATTAATCCAGCTAAAAACTATCAAAACAAAAACTAAATCCAAAATTTCCAAAATCCAAATCAGTTTCACCACCCCCTTTCCCCACTTAATTAATTGACAAAATTAAATTGCACAAAAAAGAAATCACGAAATCTTCCCAGTAGATAAATTCTCCATGACCTCAACTTCATCAAAACAAAGTCCTCCCCTTCATTAGATTCTCTCTTTCAGCTTTTCTATTCTCTTTCCCTATTTGTTTTCTCTCTTTTCTTTCTCTTTGTTCTTTGATTTCTCTCTTTTCTCTTTCTTTGTCACTTTTTCCCTTTCTTCTCCATCTGATCTTTCTTCTTTGATTCTCTCTCGAACTACCCCTCTTTCTATTTCTCCCTCTCTGTTGTCTCTCATTCTCTCTCTATGCTCTCCGTTTTTCTTTTTTTCTCTAATTCTTTTCTCTCTTTTCCCTCTATTTTTCCATTTTTCTCTCCATCCTCTCTGTTTCTTCTCAAAATTCTCTTTCTGTTCACTCTCTCTTTTTCTCTCTCTCTTTCCTTCTCTGTTCCAGCTTATTCTTTCTATCGTCTCTGTCTTTTTTCTTTCTAAATTTATTAGTCATTTCCTCCCAAAGTTCTCAATCTTTAAACCAAACTAACTAAAAATCCCTCCATGCACCCTAGATCGTTGGCCTTGAAACTTCCCAACCTAAACCCTTAAATCATCTTCTTCAATTTAAATCTCAAATCCAAGTAACAAGCCTTGAATTCCCAAATCCAATAGCAATCCATCGTCAATTGATAACATTGAATACAAAACTAACATGAATTAAAAAAGGGAAACAAAGCCTTACAAGAATTGGGGAGGAGGAGCTCCGGTGATGGTGGCAGTTTCTGGAGAAGAATCAACAGTGAAGGGCTACTATCGATGGAACCGTGGCTGTGATTTGCAGTATGGTGGTGGTGGTGGTGAGGCAGTGGAGTTGGCTGGTTGAATGATGATGGTAGGCTATTGACTGGTGGTCTTGGGTGATTAACGATTGCAGGGGAAAGGATTGGGAATTGCTGATGGTGTTTCTATGGCAGAGGTTGGCCAGATGGTGGGCGGTTTGTGATTTTGGATAATTCTGAAGGATGATTGAGCTTGGTACGATTGTGGTGGTTCACAGTTGTTTGTAGTGACTTTCTGGGTGTTGTTTTCTTTGCACGTGATTGGTGGTGGTGGAGTTGCGGTGGCTAGCTTTGGTAGTTTTGCGCAAGTTGGGGGGAGGGATGGCAGTGGAGGTGGAGCAAATTGCTAGTTTTAGTACAGGTTGTGTGGCCTGACCATAGCTAATTGTGGTGGTTTTTGAGTCCGTTATGGACTAGTGGTAGTGGAGATGAGGCTAATGTTAGCTGTGAATTGCTACTGGTGGTGGGAGCAAGGGGCTAGTAGCTGGTTGGGTTTTGAGGGCTCATAGGGCTATTTCAAGGGCTGCCTTGGTGGTTGTCAATGGTCGTGTGGGGCCGGTGAATTGGTTAACTAATGAAGAGAGTTCATAGTGGTCGTACCCGACTATTATGAGTACTTGTTAGTGGTTCTGATGGAAGAACATGGTGAAGGTGAGCTAGTGGCTTGATGTTATTGGGTTGTTTGTGACTGTGGAATGATGGTTGGAGATTTATGGGAAGATGATTAGTAGGTGATCATATGTGTGCGTTTTTTGATTGACTGGGCTTACTGGGGACTAGCAGTGGTTCTAGTTTCATGATTGGTGGCTGAGACTTGTGGGAAGCTTGGTTGTTTTATTTATTGCAGGTCATAATGGTTGGATTGGGAAGTTTGAATTGTTTTGTGTGGTGATGCTGTGGTTGTTAGTATTTTGATGGTGGTGATTGTTGAGAAATGGTGTTTTTGGGTGGTAATTGGAGAGTCTAGTGGGCAGGAGGTGCATGTATGATGTGTGTATGAGTGTGTTGTGCGTGTAATTTGACTGTGTGAAATTATGAGTGTGGATGTGCCTCTGTGTGGGTGTGGCTGTGTGTCGTGCGAGTGTGTATTTGTGTTTGTATTTTGTGAATGTGACTGAGCGTTTGTGACTGTGTGCTTTGAGTGGGTGACATTGTGTGTGTTTGTGTACGTGTGACTGTGTGCTAGCATGTGTGTAGAGTATGAGTGTGAATTGAATTTGTGTGAGAAGTGTATGGAATAGTGTGTGTAGTGTGTAAGAGAGAAAGTGTAAAAATGGTGTTCCTGGTGTAATGTTTAAATATGAATGTAGAGTCCTAGTGTATGTTCTAGGTGTAGATTTAAAGATGTACTAGTGTGTGTTCTAGGTGTTATAGGTTTAGGGTTGAAAATGTACTAGTGTGTATTCTAAGTGTTCTAGATATAAGGTTAACGATGAACTAGTACATGTTCTAGGTGTTCTAGGTGTAAGTTGAAGATAAACCAGTGTGTGTTCTAGATGTTTTAAGTGTAAGGTTGAAGATGTACTAGCAAATAAGTGTGTATTTTTGGTGTAGTGTAAAAAACTAAAGCTAAAAAATCTCTTTAGGCTCTTTGTTTTCTTTTTTTATTTAATCCAAAAATGGGTTATTTATAGTGCAAGAGAGTCTTATCCACCAAGAATGGAGAAATGACTAAAATGCCCCTAACAACCAAAATTACTAGTTTACCCTAAGAAATGATTTTTTTGACACACAAAAAATTAAAAAAAATGTCATGATTTTTTTAAAAAACTCACAAAAATGAAAAAATTAGAAAAATAAAAAAATTTTATTAATAAAAACTTGAGTGAAAAATACATTTGCGTGCACAAATGACTGTTTTACCTCTAAACGCGGTATTTGCCAAAAAAATAGCAATGCTCTCGAAAAATTATCAAAAGTTAGAAATAGACTTAAAAATTGAAAAAATAAATTTAGAACCTAAAATTGGCAGAAAATGCGTTCAGGGTGTGAGATGACTATTTTTCTCCTATAACAAAAAAATATAAAGAAAAATAGTTATTGGTCTCGAAAAATTGTCAAAAATTAAAAACAAGCTTAAAACTCTAGAAAATGAATTTAGAATCGAAAATTGGCTTGAAAATGCAAGTCAGGGTGTGCAATGACCATTTTGCCTCTACATTGAAGGAGTAGATAGAAAAATAGCAATTAATCTCAAAAAATCACAAGGAATTCAGAAATATGTATGAAAGTACAAAATATGCATTTAGAACTCAAAAATCATTGAAAAATATTTACATGCTGAAAATTACCGCTTTGCTCCCAAAATTGTCGATTTTGCTCCCAAAATTGTCGATTTTGCTCCTTTTATCAAAAAACTAGAATTTGACCCCAAAAGTAAAAATACATCCCCTCAATGCTAGAAAAATAAATAGTGTGTTAAAATTTAGTGTCTACATCGGCCAATTCAAGTAAGTGTAATTTTTTAAAATTAAAAATTGTTCGTTTGCCCTATTTTCTAAAGGTTAGTTCGCATACTCAAATCATTTTCAAATTTCAGTTTGATTATCTTATTATCTATTTAGATCTATTTAGTTTTTTATTTCTTAATTTTTTACATTTTTTTGCATGACCTAATGAGAGGTAATTTCTAGCAATATTGTATCAATGAAGAATTTGATTTAGAATTTCTTAAAATAGCATAAACTTTAACTTTATATGTATTGCCTCCAAAGAATTTTTATTTTTAACATATTAGACCATAGAGCGAGTCAATTTGGACTCTATATAATAGACTCAAAAATAAAACTAACAAGTAAATTTATTTGCTCATTAGTTCTTAATTTAATTCATTATGTTAAATTTATATATATATTTTAGTATATATATATATATATATATATATATAAAGAAAAGGTGGATATATGGTGCTAGTAATAATTGGAATCAATATATTGCATAGAAAAATATGATTTTAATAATTGGAACTGAATTTTTGATTTTTTAATAAATGAAATAACTATCTACCCGCTTACTCTTAAGATGCCATATATGCTTATTACGGAATAATAATTTATTTACTTTACTTCTTAATTCATACACTTAACCATAATTCAAAAATCTAAACATATGATTTACAAAAATACCAATTTAAACTTTTAATTAAGGAGAAGGCATAAATGAATCATTAAACAATTTAGATAAAAGGAGTAATCTTAGTAGGAGAGATTTTAGTAAATAAATCCGAGAATTCCGTTAGTATAACGAATTTGGATACCAAACTAAAAATATAAGAATCAATTAATTTCATTAAACATGATTAATAAAGGAAATAATGAAAATAAAAAAGTAAGAATTAGTTAAATTCATTAAACATGATTACTGAAAATAAAGAAACTAAAAAGGTAAGAATGAGTTAATTTCATTAAACATGATTGATAAAGGAAATAAAAAACCTAAAAATGTAAGAATGATTAATTTTATTAAACATGATTGATAAGGGAAATTTAAAAGAAGAAGAAGAAGAAGAAGAAGAAGAAGAAGAAGAAATAAAATAATTTACAATAAAAATTAACTTGGAAATCACAACCAACAAATTGGTTAGGTGGTTGCGGGTTGTAAGTGTAAATAGGATGTTTTGTGTTCGAGACCTCCCACTTATACTAAATCACAAAAAATCAAAAATCAAAAATTACAAAAATAGCTGGTTCACGGTTCGCACAGTTAGATTGATTCTTGACGGTTTGTTGATATCCACTAGCTTTTATATGGAACTAGACTGGAGTCATGGTCAGTTCACAGTTCAACCGGTCAAATGGGGTGATCTAGTCTGGTTCCTAAAACACTGATTGCATGTTCCTTTTTCCAATCTTGACTTCCTTCACTAAGCAATACCCACACAAACCCTTTCCCTCTCCCCTCCCCCAACACCCAAAAAAGAAAAACCAGAAAAAAGAGACTTCCTTCACAATAATACTTCATTACAATGTCAAGTTATGCTAGTTATTGTTGCTTATTTTGCTATTATCCGTGACTATTAATATCAATAATGGTGAAAGGAAATTTGTTGAGAAGCTTTAAGTTTGTATATGGATGATATAATTATATTTGCGTACAAGTTTTGATATTGTGATTCGTACTAAGTATTTTTTGTCTTTTAACTTTGATATGAAATTTGTTGAGAAGTTTTAAGTTTGTATATGGATCTTGCTACCTCCTATGTTTATACATTATGATTGTTAAGCGGTAATTGCTAGTGTCCAAAATAAATCTTATAATTACAAAAGTAAATATATAAAATTGAGACATGATGTCATAAAATAGTTGCTCAGAGATGAAATAATTTCTATTGATTATCTGAAGTCAAAAGTGAACTTGGCCGATTCTCTAACTAAAGTTGTGGGAATAAAAATTATTTTTCCAATTACGGAATAAAAATTATTTTTCCAAGGACTCAGGCCTACAAGTAATAAATAGAGGTGGTAACCTAACTTCTATGATTGGAGATCCCGTGAAATAGGTTCGTATGTGTAATAATTAGTTGATATTAACTCTAAAACACTCCAAATTAATTCCCTCCTAAGATAAGTACTTTGACTGCTATAATTTGTAAGGATGAGTTTAAAACTCTTAATGAACTCATATTCCTTATTGATGGTGCATTTAAAGTAATATACACTTGATGAATTCACTTGTATAAGAATGGAATGGGGCCACTCCTATAAGATTCTTGGTCAAATCTTTAGACCTCTCATGAATAACCATGTATGCTACTTTTTACTAATATATGTTGACTCATTTTTCAACTAACATTTTACTTGATCCCAATGAAAAAGTATTGGTCCATTTTTCAACAATAGATTCTATCCATGACTTTTGTTGTCTCATCAACCTCCTACTGATGTAAGTATTTGCTAGTGAAACTCCTATACATAGCCTCTAACATTAACTTTTTGATGTCCTATTAATAGATGCTTTCTCAACTCTTTAGATGCACACACACAATTTCTAGTGAACTTTTCTAGTGGCTCTCTTCTACTCTTTTGTTTTTTTTTTTTTTTGTTGGTTCTCTTAATTTGTTGTTCCTGATCCATTTGATAAATAGAGGAAGGCTCGTTTTATCCTGGAGAAATATTTCAGTACTACAAATTATTTTCTTTTGAATAATGCTTACCAACACAACTCAAGTTACATATTGTTAGCATTTTTCATCTGTATCTTATAATACACACAAAGAAAAACAGAAAGAAAAGCAAAAAAAGGAGGAGGGGATTTCACCAAAATCGTTGAAGTCATCGCTACACCTCAAATCAACATCATTGCCTAAGATCTTCATAAAGCATTGTAAGAGTTTCTATTCATCTTATTAGTGAAAATTTATTGAGATTTTGAGAAAATTATGTTTTAATTTGTGCACATCAATTGTTTGATAAAATGGTTTAATATATTCTTGGTTGAATTTCTATTTTCTTTTGTTGGATTATATATTTTAGTATATGTTTTATTATGTGTGTGTTGGTTTATGTAAGAAAAATAAAAAAAAAAATCTATGGTTAAATTGTTGAAAGATGAGTTAGAAAAGAAAGAGAAAGGAAAAGGAAGAAGAAAGAACCCAAAGAGGAAAGAAAAGTAAAGAAAGAGAGAATGTGTGCCAATGTTCACATGAACGTTTATTTGACAAAAGGGAAATTTTTTTTAAAAAAATTGCACACTAGTACCCCAAATTTTCCCTTATTTTAATTTGGCCCCTAAAAGTTTTAAAATTTTGCCATCAAGTTACTTAGGATCTAAAATGTTAATATTAGAGTAATTAGTGTTCAAAGTTTAATTAGTTATCATTTAGTCTAATTTAGTCCAATTGGCTTTAGATTATGTATTTCAATTTTATTAGTTTAGGTCTTTTAATTAATTTTCTATTCTTAGACAAATTAGATATTAGTTAGTTTAACAATTTTATATTGTAATTTACAATTCAGGTGAGCCCATTAATTAGACATTAGGGCATTGTAATTGTGATGACCCAACCAAGACACTCCTCATACCCTAACTAAGTGCCTGCTTAGCTCTCGCCAAAACTCACTAATCACACCTTCGAAATAGATAAATTTAACATGGTTACAAAACTCAATAATAATTACAAGAGTGTGAGCCATCTAGGCCTCAAATTTACCCCACCATAGTGAGCCTATACTATTATAAGTACCCAACCTTGCCATTCTATCCTGTGCCTAACCACCTATAAGGAAAACAACTATGGCAGGAGTGAGCTAGAAGCCCAATGAGGTCCGTTTATAAAACCATTTCATATATATTGTCAAAACATTCCTTTCAAAACGATGTAACAAAACAAGAATAACATCTAGTTCGTCAAGATCATATAATAACAAATTCCACAAGTAAACAATGGAAGCTACAGATGAATCAAGTCAAGTACTGCTCGAGAGTATTTCGAGCGTTATTCAAAAACTAGTCAAGTACTGTGCCATGGCAAAGGTCCAGTAATTCTTAAGTCTTGCATGCTAATATTTATTCGATAGTCCACTTCACGCTAGTTGGTAATCTCGAGAGTTACCCAATTACTTTCCCGTACACCTCCTTATCCTATGAAACCTCCTCGTAAGTCGGTGGGTGCCGAGATGCCAAGGTAGCTAATAGTTGGTGACCCAAGTCGCTACCCGCTCAGCCAAAGTGCACATGCACAAGGTGGGGCCCAAATCAAGCACGCATGCACAAGTTTAAGTACATTTCACAAGAACAAGTACTTCCTAGTGTGACTAAGTACACAACTGGGTTCATAGCAAGTACAAGTACATATAACAATTACAAAACTTCCCAGTGTGATAAAGTACACAATTGGTTCATAGCAAATTCAGGTACAATTAACAAGTATAATATCAAGTCAAGTAATAACGATTCACACTATTAAGCTTTTCAACAAGTGACATGATTTTTGTAAAAATTGATGTTAATAGATAAAAAAATGATTTTAGGACATTCAACGGTATATCAAGGTTTATGGGTTCTTCAAATGCTCATTCCTTGAACTGCTCAAGTCATCTATTATTTTAAAGGTAAATTAATTAATTATCAAATCAAGGTGAATAAATGAAATAATAATAATTAGGTATCTTGAAAGAGGAGTTTGTATACACATGAGTCTAACTCTATTTTTACCCCACCAAATTTCACAAACTCAATACCCTATGTAAACTAGACTCAATTTAGAACATTTTTTATGTAGACATCCAATTCTAGATACAATTATAACCTAGTTGGATCTCAATCACAAAATAGTTCGTCGATTGTCAATGTTCAAGTTTTAGTCATCCCAAGTGTCTAGATTCAATCAAGTATAACTTTTGGTAGAAAACTTGAATCGCTTCTACAATTTATAGTTATGGAAACTAGTGTTTAGGGATTAGGGGTGTTCATGGACCGGGTACCCGGTCCATGGACAAAAAATGTGAACCGAACCGGTCTTTGCGGTTCGGCAAAAATTCGAACCGCAAACCGGTCCACATGTAGAGGGTACCCGGCCTTCCGGTTACCTGCAAAACCGGTTCGGATAGGGTGGGTACCCCACCCGATCCATAATAATTTACCTATATTTTTAAAAAAATAAACAAGAAAAATTACAAAATATTATAAATCACTAATAATACAAACATTAATATCTTAAAGTTAAATTACATCCAAAACCTTAATCTTCAAAAAAACAAAAATTAAATAAATAAGAAAACAATCACTTAGTCTTTCAAATTTCATCTTTTCATTTCAATCAACATAAAAACATAAATATTCAAAAAATAACCAAAAACTATATAAACAAGAAAATAATCACTTAGTCTTTCAAACTTCATCTTCTCATTTCAATCAATGTAAAAACATAAATATTCAACAAATAGCCAAATGAACACCCAAACTAATATATGAAATTACATAAGTGACATGTGAAATTACATAACTACCCCCATTTCGGTTCGGTTCGGTTACCCGCCGGTTCACAAAAATGGGAACCGCGAACCACCCCGATTAAAATATAACCCGCCCCGCAAACAGCCCCGCCACCAAAAACCGGTTCGGTTACCCTTTTTTTCGGTTCGGGGCGGATCGGTTTTCCCGATTTTTCGATTTTTCAGGATTTTTTTGAACAGCCCTATTAGGGACTATAACTTTCATGAAGAAAACAAATTTAGATTCCCACAAAACAGGTGCAAATTTAAGCCACAACTTGACACATCATAAACCCTGTTATGCAAGTTTGGCTTTCTTGTCTAATTTCATTGAATGCTGGTTTCAATCTACAAAGAATTAGGAGTCGTGGCTTATATCGTTATAAACTAAAGGTTAAGGGCTATAACTTTTGTGAAGATAATCAAGTCAAATTCCAACAAGAACAGGTTCGAAATTAGTCTACAAGTTGGTGCTGCATCAATTCTGTTCATGCAGGTTGGATTTTCAGCCAAGTTCGTATCATTGCTGGAGTTAATATACATTGTGTACTTTACATTATTGAAAACTTCCTTATACAATCTACAACTTTTGTGAAGAACACGAACCCAAACTCCTACAAGAACAAGTTCAAAAGCTCACCTAAATTTAGTTCTTCACCAAACCTCTTTATGCATAATTGAATTTTCAGCCCATTTTGCATAATTTCTACGATTAATCTACAAGGAAATTTGGTGCATGCTTTATATATTTTAAATATATATGAATCTAGTTTCTAGGACAACAAGAATCATTCAATTCTAAACTTTCTACACCAAGTTATAGCTATGTGTCCAAACTGCACATGAACGACTGTACATACCAGTTTCTCAGTAATAGAAAAACCAAATCAAGATATCTTGAACTACAGTCAATGAAAATTCATAATCTTTACACTATTATAAACTATGTTCAATATGGAGCAAGTTTATAAGAGGCATCATGTCCTGATTTTAATTATAACCTTGTTAAAATTCCACCACAACTTCAGTTAGTTCAAACCTTCACTCAGAGGATGCCAACATTTCAGTCATATTGTTTGTGTTCTTGAGGATCACATGCTTTGAACCAAACCAAGATTCTTATAGCCCCAGAAAGCCCCTTGAGTATAGTTTATAACACAATATACCTCACTCAATTTCAACTTTTCAAGACAAAGTTATGGTCGATTTACTCAGACTGCTCGAAGTTCCCAGTACATACGGGTTCATGCTATGCAACTCCTCTAAGCTTTAGTTTTACAATTTGCAGTTGAGTTTCTTTAATCAAATTAAGAAGGTTTACCTTTATTCCTTGCAAGATGTAGTTTTGCTTTCAATCAGGTTGCTCAACCCCAATTATCTAGCTTTGTTTCGCTCTCTTTCTTTCTCTCTTTCTTTTCTTCTATTACCGGATCCTTCCCTGCTCAACTTCTCATTGATTCCCGTATTCTCAATTGTAATTTAGCTTAGGTTGTCTTGAGCTGCTGTATCACCAATGTGTTTCACCACTTCCTTCCCAAGGGAATGACACATGCTTAAAATGCCATCTCTAGCTTGATTGTCTCCTAAATCTCCCAGCCGGCTATCTTTAACTAATCTTTCTTGCGTTTTTTATTGCTTCTGATTATTAGTTTATGCCTTGATTGGGATTTGCTTCAATACCCAATTCATGGTAGCTAAATATCATTAATAAATTCACTAACACCACTACAAATTCTAACGTCAATATTTGTATAAACAAATATAATGATGAATAAACAATTAAAATTTGTTAAGTTGCCTATGAGCCCTCACAGTAATTTTTTTTTTTTGTGTATTAATTTATTTATTTTTTTTATAAAATTTGCAACCAACTTGTCATGAGTGCGTTTTTTTTGTAGTCCTTCCGACGAAGGCTTGAAATTTATACGTTTCCTTCCTTATTTATAATTTAGTATATTGGTGACTTATTTGATTTAGTTTATTGTATTTTAGCTTAGATCTACCTAAGGCCTTAAAATTAAAAGACTGGCAACCAGTTTTTACAAAAAGTAGAGGATACCTGAGTCGTCAAAACTTGGTGATTCCCTTCTTTAGTTGAGATCTTGAACTCATATTTTTTATTTTCTAAAAGACCAGGAGTCAATCTAAGAATAGAGTTTTACTTTGTACACAAAATATTCCTTCCGTCCCATAAAAATAGGCCCACTTTCCTTTTGTGTTTATTCCAAATTATAGGCCTATTTCCTTTTTTGAAAAGTAGTTAGCTTTTTATTTTACTAACATACCCATATTTAATGTACATTGAAAAACTAAAGTACTTTAAGTTTCAAGAACAATATAGTAATATGTATATTCTATTTTGAATGAATGATTTAATATTAATAAGGGCTATTTCAGGAAAGTATGAATAAAAAATAATTGTTGTAACTATATTAACTATATTTTTTAATCTGTGTAAAAAAGAAATAGGCCTATCTTAATCTGCATGAAAAAAGAAATAGGCCTATCTTTGTGGGACGGAGGTAGTAGTTTTTTTTATAAAAATTTCTTTTTGGTGACTCCGTGTACCTAAAATTCAATACCAAGTAATGACTCTTTATTAATAAAAAAAATGACCTTTTCTAGATTTGTTTTGGGCCCATAAAATATCGCATTTTTTAAATCTCTATTTTAGGCCCATTTATTTTTTCATATTTGGTTATTTTACAAAAAATTAAAAAAAATAAAAACACCCTCATCATGTTAATTTTATTGTTATTAGTTTGCCCAAAAAATTCCAACAAATTGCACATAGAATTTAGTCTACTTTCAAAAATTCAATTTTAACTAATTTTTGGTTTTTATTTTTTTGACTAGTTCTTATTTTTTATTTTTATATTTTATGAAAAAGTGGACACAACACGAATGAAACCAATGAGGAGACTTTTTTTCGTACAAAAAAGATCTTCTATTTTTGCTCAAAGACTTTCCGAAAGGGAATTTTTTTTGGAAAAGGAAAACTTTGGTGAAAGGAAATTTTCAATATAGAAACTTTTTTTTAAAAAAAAAAGAAAATATTCCACAAATAGGACACTTTCAATTTTAGGAAACCTTTTACGAGTTTTTAAAAAAGGGTTCATACATGTTTTCTAGGGTCTATAAGATATATAGGAAAGAATTATATAATTCTGAGCTTGTAAGGAGGCGCAAGTATTAAGACTTCAAAGATATGCCTCTATGTTTAAGAAAGGCAATGCACGAATGTAAGAGATTTAAATCTGTTTTATTTAGAGGTGAGTAAATCTTTACCCTCTGTGATTTTACCAAAGATTTAAGTAAATGATTTTCTATGTGATCTTTGATCATGAAACTGTCAATGGTTTCTTGAATTTTATTTTTGATATGCAACTAGATCATATGAGATTTATGTTACATGTTTAAAAGACCATGATTTATGTGAGTGGCATACTTCATAACAAACTTATGAATACGTTTCATGTGAATGGGTAATAACAGCACATAATATCATTCTTTAACAATCATGAGATAGTCGGTAACATTGACAGTATGTTCTAGTGGAGTTGATAAGCTATGCTTTTACAATTACTCTTATGATATGAATACGATCATGATCATGGTACAAGTATACTTATGAAATATGATTAGACTATGATATTTGCTATATAATTTTTTCTTCCACTCTAACTCACATATTTTTAAAAGATAATTAATATCGCAATTTATATATATGTAATGATTGATACTACAAGGAATGAATGCTACATTTATGTGACTTGTGTGACTAGATTTTGAAATGCAATATATGTATTGTCAGAAATTCTTACATGGACTCGATCAATGGCCCTACTTAGTAAACTTTGTAATTTAAAATAAATTCACATAAACATTCTTACATCACTTTCTTACATCAGCATATATCACCATGCCCACATGGTACTTTTTCATACCACAAAGTCCAAACTCAGAGTACCAAAGAAATTCCATGTATTCTCAGATGATTCAATAGAGGCTGTAAGCATTTCTTGTTGATCATATATCGCTCAATCAATTTCACTTATATTTTTCCTTGCTAATAGCGAGAACCACCTTGTGTATGCCGAAAATGACGGGGACCGGAGATTGCTAGATTGGATGAGCATGGTGTAGAGATGTAACAGAATTAGGACTATAAATATTTTATACAAGTTATTTTAATCCATGATTTTTTTAAGATAAAATGAGCATGTGGATAATCAAAACAAATATTGGGTTTACTTTAATATCATTAGATTCTGACACTATTATTTATTTCTTTCTTGGATTATAGATTTCATATAATAAAGTGCTTTTGAGGATAATTGTGTATGTTATGATACCTTGTATCCTTGAGATAATGGCAAATGTGACATGCCTAGCAATAGCGGGTTGGGGGCGTGATATAAATTCTGTTATCACTCATCCGTTACTCGTTTCTTCAAATTCTAGTTGATAACATATTTTTTACATCATTCTAATTTAATAAGAGGGATTTAGAGGGAATTGATTGATACCAAAAATCGGGTCTAAATTTAGCTGTTGGGCCAAAGATGTCTATTCGACAGTGGGCTGAGGATTGGTTTGGTGCAATCCAAGAAGTTGGCATCCACATACTAGCAGTTTCCATGCAATGCAGACAGCTGCGGGCCTAGGTTTTTACATAAATATAACAATATTGCAAGTAACTTGTTCTCGGCACTACTACAAAGAATACTATTCCGTACTTCTTCAAAAACTTATTTAATGATATCAATCATGTAGCATCGGGAATGAATAGAAAGTCGAGTGGTTAAAATTCTATAATTCTACCTCAGAGGTTCGAGGTTCGAATTCTACCAACACCATTCCCTTCCTCTAATGTAATAGTGTAGGTTTGATTAAAAAAAAAAAATTATGTAGCATCTCTTCTCAATTACTATTTGGTGTCTAAAGTCCCAAGAACTGAGGTACAGCTAGCATCTCTTCTCAATTACTATTTATTTTAATTTCTCTCAAAAACGGAAAAAAAAAGTACCAAAAGTTTGGCTAAAGCTAATTAAGATAAGCGTGCTGCTTGTTCGATAATTTTTCTTGGCAACTATGACAATATTCAAAGTCTTAATGAGTCCACTATAAGAAATTAAAATTTGACCGTAGTTGCCCTAGCAACTTTAATTTTTGTATTTAGCATCAAATTAGTCAAGAAGACTACTGCTAGTGCACCATGGTGGCCAATGAAAAATTCATTAATTTGATGCAGGTACAATATTATATTAAGTACCTGTACTGTGTGTAGGAAAAACTTAGTTTAAAAGGGCAGAAGTACTTAAAATCACCGTCTACATATGTTATGGTGGCGAATAAAAAATTCTTGCAAAACCTAACGCGGTATATTGTTACATTATGTGCTTGTACCACGTGTAGCAAAAAAGTATTTTGTCAAAGGTTATGAGTACTCAAAATTATAGTATACATGAATACAAGATCCACACCGGATTTTACGCCATGAGTAAATTGCCAAGTCAACTTTATAGAGGACTAAATGTTACCTAGACCACGTTCGGAGTTAGAAATCATGTGTTGGTAATGATGAGAATTTGACAAAACTAAAATCGCGTTAAAAAAGCTTTTCAACAATCAGTTGGATGGAGATAAAGCTCATGAAATTGCACAATGACTTAGACCAACACAGCAAAAGATAAACAATCCATTAATAACACGATAGAGTATGTGACATAATTTGATTCACTGCCTCCCGTACAAAGTTGTGAAAGAAGTCATCACATTGTCAGTTATTTACGACCATATATGAAATTGTTATATTTACGACCATATATGAAATTGTTCCTTTTAAAAAAAAAACAAATTTAGAAGCCATCTAATCAAGTCAATGTTCTGGAGGACTGAATGTAGCCCAGATCAAAATTGGCAGTTAGAAATATGGTATAGGCAATGATGAAGATTTTGAATTTTGTAGTGAACAAATTGGACAAAAGCCTAAATATTGAGATTAATTATTAAGGGCTTCAAACAACCAAAATAATCTTCAGTTTGAAACTATACATTTTGTCAGGTACCTAGTCCACAAGGAGGAACAGATGCCACAAACAGAATTGCCTGGACTTGGTCTACTTCCATAGAGACCGTATGATCTTGAATGTCACATGTCACAAAGATGGCCAACTTTCATCTTGGTGTTCCTATAGTTGACTTGACTAGATTAGCATATCTAGTGGTTTTAACGAGTCTACCACTCATATTGAGTATTTTTACATCCAACATTGCAGTCGATCAACAAACGAATGATTGATTGCAATATCACTGTTGAAATTGATCGAGTCTTCACTTCGTAACACATAATTTAACTTAACTAAATTTAATTAATTACTACTGATGAGGCTTGAAAAGAGTTTGTTCACTATCCAATTTGTAGAAATTCTACCTTCTAATTGTTTATTTTCAAGCTTTTCTGCAAAAAAGAAGCATTAGTATGATTTGGGGTTATTGTAATTCTTCCGGCCACTATTCTTGAATGCTATTTGGACATTAGTCTCAATTGGACAATGACAATGTGACCTAGCTAGAACGAAATGTAATGCCATCTAAGCTCAATGTCAAATTCAGGTTAAGTACAACATTTGCATTTGGCAATCTTGCTGTCCACAACGCGTCTTCGTTGTGTTCAAACAAAAACAACATACGCAGTAATAATTAGCTAGTAGCATATAAAATTTTCTCTGTCATTGGGCTAAGACCTGAGAGACTTAACTACGCGTTTCGTATGCTAGAATAACATAGATTAGGATGTTCTTTTTACTCATAATATCTTTCTATGGATAATAAATAATTCATTATTCTACTTTTTAGTAACAAAAGTCAGAGTGAAATGTTTGTTCCTTTTTTAGTATTTGGTGTGATCTTATCTAAATGTTAGAATATAATAAGATCTATTACTAATTCAACTTAATTATCGTAAATTCTTGACGCTAGAACATAAATTTTTTGTTCTTTAAATTTGTTGTTTGTGCTATATGCACTATTATTGTTCTTACTAGAAAATATAACAGTTCTTGCTTTAAGAATTATTGATATTCTTCTAAGAAATAAATTAAATGCAATATTTACTTAATTTTAATTCTTTTAACCATTACAATATATGTAACAATGTAAAAATTTATTTATAAAATCAAAATTTTCATGTGTTGTATTTAACTTTAATTTATATAAAAACTCAAATAAGTTTTTGCATTTTTGTGCAAAAGTTAAAAATATTATCTTAAAATTTTTATAGCAAAAGAAAAAATTAATTATAAAACACATATATAATTGTGTGATGTCAAAAGTCACAAAAAATTATTGATTAAAATTATAAATAATCTAAAATTTATAAAGTTTTAAAATAAAAAAAATCTAATAGACGTACCATGAGTTAAGAAGAATGATCAATGAGAATGTAGAAAAGTGTATAAGGATAAACTTGACTCATATTTTTTAAACCATTCTAGGTTGAAATTAGAAAAACATTTCCTAGGTTTTATTAAGCAATGAGATTTGCTAGAAAAAAGGTCGAATGAGCACTTATGAGGAAAAAGTTTTTCAACTTAAAATTTCCATATCAAACATGACAATGGAATTTATAAATTGAAAAGATCTTTCCATTTCAAGCCATTTTCATATAGCAAGTTTGAGGCTGGATGACTTTGAGATAGAATGCCAAAACATTCAATTGATTGAGCCTATAGGATTTAGAGTTCCTAAATTCAAGTTTCACTGAATTTTCTTTGATAAATCAGAATTTTCCTTTCTGATCCATTATAAGTTTGATATATATGAAAATTATATACATATAAATACAACCATGGGTTCACTTTGTACAATTCAAATTAAATAAAAATTGGTAAAACAGTGCAAGTAAACTAATAATTCTGTAAATGAGGTAGATACATGCATATATGGACCTAATTTTCTTTAATATATAAGCCACCTTTACACAATTTTAGTACTCAGAAATAAGTCAAAGTCTATGAATCTTGTTCATGACTTATTACCTAACTTGGAAGCCAAATTTAATCATAAATTTCGGAAGCATGAGTCACGCAAGAATGTTTTTTCGGAAATTAACAACAGAAAGGAAGACGATTATGCAAGTTTACGCGGTAATGTTGAATCATGTTACCCTGCTGAGAAGTCTTGGTTTAAACTTTGAAGGAAAAGAATTAATATAGATGACAGACTTTTTAAGGTAATGTTGAGGTAGACAGGTATAATAAAAAATGCACATCCAATTACCAGTTTTTGTTAACGCGTGCTAAGTTAAAGATAAGATCCGTTAATAACGTAAAATTTATTTATTTTCATTATTTAGTTTTAATACTGTAAGCAAGAATAAGAATATAGAAAAAAAAAAAAGGGCAAGAAAACTTGCAGTAATTTTCTTTTTTGTTTTTTTGGTAGAAAAAAAATTAGGAACATGGGAGGTTAACCCATTGTAAGTTCAAGCAGGCAACCGCCACAATCAAAGTATAGCAGATTGCTTATGAATGAGGGATTGATGACCGTAAAATTTGCAAGTGAATTTTTTCTTTTATACGAAGTATTAAAACTTTACACTAACCCTCATTAGCACAGTAATCATTGGACAGCTTGTTTTCGGTGGGAAATAGGGCTTAAAAGTTTCATTTCCAACAAGTTGATAGGTCAAATTTAAAAGACCAAAAATGAATGAACGAAATTGAACTAGTAAGGTCAAATTTAAAATGAAAAAAAGACTAATTTTAAAATGGAAAAACAATGTCGATTTGTAGTAACAAATAATTATACCATGCTTTAACAGAGTTACATTATCATTTCAATATGGTTAAGTTTACATCTTTTCAGTATTATTTTAGTATGGTTATATATTTTAAATAACGTGCTACGCATACCTCAAATTGTAGGAAATGAAAGGGGCCCCAATTGCAAGTCCTTGGATCCGGTCGACCCTGCAGACCACTTGTTATTTATGCAAGAAGTTATTGATTTTTTTTTTTTTTTTGAGCGAAGTTATTGATGGTTGCCTAAAGATAGTTATCTCATTCTTAAGCTTGCTAGATTGCCGATTGATTTTCCTTTTTGTAACGGATAGATTGAATGTAGGCCCGAAGGCGAGTAAAGCTTTTTGATATTTCTATTTTCCAAGATTGGAAATATGAAAGGTTGGAAAAAACAAAGCAAAAGGCTACATGTCTCGTAAATATTATGTTTGATTAAAAGGCGAGAAAAAGCGGTGGCTGCAGAGGTGAGAATCGTGCACAGTGCTAATAATATACAAATGGAAAAGGTTAAAAGACCGATAGGGATAGATCATCAGCTTCTTTTCAATCTCCTGAAAATCCGCTCTCATGATGTCCTGTCTGTTAGTTTACAGCCCTAATCAACCTCAATAGAGTACGTCAATTAGAGATTTAATCATGAAGCTGCTAGGGATGGATTATGAGGCATCATTTGGCGACATGTTTGGATGAAATTTGTCATATTTCACAAGTTCTTTTTATTGGCTTAAACGTACTCGTGTTTTACATATTATGTTTACATTCTCGACCCCTTAACTTGTTTAAGAAATTTTGCATTTCAATGATGAATTGAGACCTTAAAAATTGGGACCAGGTAAACTTAATTTACAGGACTATTAAGTAGGTAGCATAAACTCATTATGTTACCATACATACTTCTTGTATCTTTCCAATTTTGCAATTTTTTCCTTCAAAATATAGCTTCCAAGAGAAAGTTCAATATAAAGTCAAAGTAAAAAAAGTCTTAATGTTTTTTTTTTTTTATTCAATGGACAAATTTTAATCTACTCTTACTCTACTCTTACTTTAGAAGAGCCTAACTGAGCCATAAAGAACCAATAGGGACTAAACTACTATCGGATCAGAGGGGTATACTACGAACTCTATCGATTAAAAGTCACATTAGTGGTAAATTGATGGGAGGCAAGATTAAAAGCTTTGATTCTCCATCCGACAAAGATTCAAGTATAGTATGGTGGTCAACAGCCCAACAGTCATTGGTAGAACTAAAAAAGTCTTAATCGTGAAAGTGAAAAAAAAAAAAAAAATTTAAGGCAGCATACACTCACTAAGGTACCATAATACTTGTATCTTTCTATTCTTGCAGCCTTTTTCCTTCAAAATATGGCTTCCAAGAGAAAGTTCAATTTAAAGTCAAAGTTGAAAGAAAAAAAAAAAACTTCTGAATCGTGTAGGTAATAAAAACTAATTCATTTACATCACTGCCTTCGATGTTAACTACTTTTTTTTTTATTTGCCGAAGAATAATAATTAAGCAGTAATTGGTATCAAATGCAGCCTTTATGTTTCACTGCCCACATACTAGTAACATAATCATTGACCCTTACCCCTTTGTTATGAGCTATCACCCACCTTGTATTTTCTATCTCTTTCTTGTGAATGAGATTGGATAAAATAAATATATCTCCACCAATTTGGGCCTTTTTCTTAAGCATTCAAGCTATAGCGACAAAGAAATCCATTGAAGTTTTCAAATCTGAAATACAAAGCTAGACACCTATAATTTGAGAAAGAAGGAAACCAAAGATTTGGAAACTTGATGAATATGGATTTTTTTTTCTTTTTTGGCGATGAATACATGACAATTTTGCTATATGACAATTAAAATACGTTCACGAGGCAGATCTTATATTGCCCTTTTGATAAGGCGCTATAAAATCTAGTACCAGTAGATTATTCAAATAGCAGCCCCTTTTAGTTGACAAAAACTAAAGCTTTATTACTTAGGTTCTAACACGTGAATCAAAAGTCAAAAATTATATCCACAAGATGTCATGGCATCGTCAAACATGACAAAATTATGTCACAAGATGATTTAACAGAAGCAGTATGTAAATGTAAATTTGGACACTGAAATCTAAATTGAAACGCAGGATTTAGTGATAGATGCATATTTTTTGTTGGCTTATACTTTTCTAGCCCCTAACTCGGCTCGATTTTCTGGCCAAATTTCAAGTTTGTGGATTGTGTCTTTTACAAACGTTAAATTAATTATCGAAATTAAGCACAAAATGTTTCTTTGGAACAGCAAAATCATGCCATGCACTTGGATTCGTGGTCCCAATGAAGGATGCCTATAAATGGCCAATGCATTGCTGATATGTGATAGTTTTATCCAAATTCCAAAATAATTACAATCATGGCGAAATACTAAAATTCCTCTGGATTTGAGCTTTAATCAGAGAAAATTAATCATGTTTTTTAAAAAACTGAATTGAGGTCATAGTAGTTTGGTTCCCTGGAAATACTTCTGATGCTTAAGTTCATGAATTGATCAAAGTATTAGCTGAGAACGTTACCTGTGTATAATTAATAAAATGCTTGGTTTTTGGGTGCAAAATAAAATTCTAACTGGCGAGTAATAATAAGACAGATTGTCCTTTCTTTACCTTGTACAAGGAGGGGTATATACATTTGCACAAAAAAAAAATTACAAGAGGATTTTGATATTGAGAAAAAAAAAAGACTTATAAATGATTAAAAGCAACCTTAGACTAAAAAAAAATTGGAAACTTAATTTTTTTTTTTTTTGGCAGCAATGAATAGGTAATTGTGAGATGACTTAAACCTAGAAATAGATCTATCACTAGCCATATCTAATTGGCTGGGTTCACAGGATGATATTTTGATCAATGCATAAAGCACACCTAGAAATTCTCTTTATGAGAGAGAGAGGGAGAGAGAGAGAGAGAGAGAGAGAGAGAGAGAGAGAGAGAGAGAGAGAGAGATGGGAGTCAATGTAATAGAGGTTAGTTAACATACATTCACAATGTGTGAAGGCACAGTGGGGGAGAATTTTTCACCCGTAACAACTAGTAATGCTGGTCCCTATCCCCCACTCTTACTCCAGTCCAAATTCTTTGCCTAATTTTTTTTTTTTTTTGTACCTAATAATTTTTAATATAAAATTACGCCATATCAATATGAAATTATATAAAACTATATTGTTCTATTTAGTGATACAATAGAGTTTTATGTTAGACACTAAAAAAATTAGACAGATGATCTGATTCGCTCTTTTTAAGCCAACCAAAAAACAAAAATTAGAGGTAAGTCGGAACTGATTGGAAGGAAAATATAATGCATAATAAAGGCTAGCATCTTGCATTGCAATACTTGACAATTACAAGCAAAGGTAAAACGTCTAGTCTATATTCATGATTAGAGAAGAAATGACGGATACCCCTGCCTAAAAGTCTAATATGATAAAGTAATTAATATCTCATTTTCTTTCTCTTTTAATGAATGCATTCTTGTGTGTGTCTATCTTCTATATAATATTGGAAGTTTCTTTTCATCTTTTACTTGTATTAATAACATATTGACTTACTGATGCAACACATGACATCAAAAATACGTTTCACCTTTCAGTTAATTGTGCCTTCTTGTATGCACAAAGCTGGGATTTCTATAAAAATTTCCACAACATACATTTAATATACAAAAAATATTAGTAGCTACAAATTAGATTTTGTTGCAACTATTCTAGGATTCTCTTTATATACTCAGCCACATATTTGCCTGTCATTTTCATTAACCCCACCACTAACCTAAGTGTGTGTATATGTGTGTGCAATCTCTTACTTTCTTTCTCTTTGTGCAAATGCCAAAGGAGAAAGAAATGGAGAGAGAAGGGAAAAAGTTTCCAAAAAGACAAACCAAACCACCTTTTGGCTTTTGTATATCAACTCAAGATTAAGCTTTTCTCACACATAGGTCTACATATAAACCATCAGAGGAGTGACTTCAAATGAGTTCTCCAAAGATGGGCATTAGAACAAACTGCCATGTCCAAGACAATAATATGTGCTTTCAGGCAGCTCCAACCTTCATTGAATGGCTCAAGCCATCACTTGTAACCTCATCATCCTCCTCCTCCTTCTCATCTTCATCGACCATCACTACTCAACAAGAATTATTTGATCATTTCACAAATACCATGAGTACCTTGAAACTTCCTCCTTTTTACCAACTAAAACAAGGTGATGAAGAAGAAGATAAGCTAGTCCATGAATCCATCAAATGCTTGCCTCTTCTTAGCCGGTTAACCGACACGCAAAAACCAATGAAAGAGGAACAAGATCATAATGGATTAGTGCAAAAAGAGAGTGTATTTGGAATGAATGGAGATAAGGTTGAGAACGTAACAGTGGCCCTTCAAATTGGATTGCCTGATTCAGGAAATGTTTCTTCTGATAGCGAGGCTAAGCCATCATTCAACTTGAAGGGAGAACGTATGGATAACCGGAAGATCAGCTCTAGTATTAATGGATGTACTTTCAACAATGAGAGAAGATTTTGGATCCCAACACCGGCGCAGATCCTTGTTGGACCAATGCAATTTGCTTGTAACATATGCAACAAGACCTTCAATAGGTACAACAATATGCAGGTTAGTGAATTCATATACCCTTGGGATTGTTCTTTCCCCCCTCTAAATATGTCGTTCAAATATAAACAAACAAATTATTAGGATCTTGTTACACTTCCCATATTTAATTAAAGAATACACATACTATATTTCTTATATTTACCATCTTCCCATGCATGGGGAAATTGCCAGTAGTATGAATAAAGAAATCTGCCAGCCAGATAAAGAAGTGCATAGAACATACAACACCAAACAAGGCTTACTCTCAAAATACATAAACTAGTAGTAGAAACATGTCCATGAGAAACTGTAAGGACACTTTGTTAATATTATAAAAGATCATTAAAAGACTCATTTTATGGATTTATTTGTGCAGCCGGAAATTCCGTTGTTAGGTACTTGTTTAGTTCCCCTTTTTTCAAAGAGAATCAGAAGTTGAACCACACATTTCTATCATCCTCCTCCAACCATTAACGTTTTCAAGCCCATCAAATTTTTTCTCCTCATCTCACCCCATTAGAGCAGCCTGGCATGATTGTTAAGAATCATGGCCTTTCCAGCTAGCCATGGTCAGTGCTTCCAAACTTGCTCATAAAGGTAAGGAGGACAAGTTTTTGGCTATAGTAGACCAAGACCCAACGAAAGCTTATATGTCATGGAATTTTTATGGTTTGGACTTGGTTGAATTGTTGCTTTCTACTAGATGGGGACCTAGCGGTGGAGATAGGCTTTGGATTGAGGTGAGAATTGGGATTGGAAAAATTTGTGTTCGCTTCTCGAATCCAAATTCAAGGGGGAAATCTATGCAGTTAATAGAGTTATTTTTTTCCTTCTTATTTTCCCTCAGATTTTTATGGGGCCAAATGCCAAGTGAACAACACCATCCCCAATATTCCCCTTTTCTTCTCATTTGAAGGATAACTCCAAAACCCCCTTCCCCCCCCCCCCCCCCCCAACAAAAAAAAAAAAGGAAAAAAAGAAACCCCCATCACAGACACAACACGCATCAATCCCCATAATGAAAGTTGATGTATTAAAGTTGAATTCCAAGAACAATAGTGAAAGATGAACTAAGCAAGAAAAATGATGCAATCTCCATTTTCCAACTTCTTGTCTACTAGTGAATTCAGTGTCACTCGTAAATGCCTCTCCCCTCCAATTATTATCTAGACATAGCTAGAATACATTTTGGTGGTCGAAGTCAATTGATGAAATTCTAGAGGGACCAGATATTCAGTCTTGACTGTAAAGGTTGAAGAATTTTTTTTAGCGTTCGGGTTCATCCGACATTATGGGTTGGAGGTCCCAAGGATCAAGCATTAGTTATTTCTAACTTATACCTTTCCTAATCTCATTAAGTCCCAGCTATATTGCAATTAAGAAAGTCATTTAAAATTGAAGGTCTTATTAAACTAGAAATCAATTCGTCGTGTACAAGAATACTTGATGGTTCCGATTGTTGTTTAAATTAGGATTCAAATCCATTTTGACCCATAAATTATACTTACGGGCAATTAGGCCATTTTGAGTGAAGTATATACGTTTCACGTCAACGACATTACATCTAAGTCATTCTACAACCTTTATGTTTATGTATAGTCACAAATCAAACCCAAGTTCAGTGGATATTCTTCTTTACCAAAAATAATTATATTGTTGAATTCAATTTAAGTACAGTCTAGGTTAAAATCCACGCCCAAATCTTTTTTAATGTTGTCAGAAGTTTCTTAACCAACTCCTTCTTAATAAGTTTTGCACTTATACTCTTGATAATAACAGAATGTATTGAAAACCGTAGAAACAATTTTTTATTTTACACGTTACTTTCTTTACAAAGCACCAAAATATATCCTAGATGGTAATTTGTTAAATGTGTATATCAAAATTAAATGCTACCATTTAATCATTTTTGTATAAAATTGGCAATTTTTTCTTGGTGCAGATGCACATGTGGGGTCATGGTTCTGAATTTAGGAAAGGACCAGAGTCCCTGAGAGGGGCACAACCAGCAGCAATGCTGAGACTTCCTTGCTATTGCTGTGCTCAAGACTGCAAGAACAACATTAATCATCCTCGAGCAAAGCCATTGAAGGACTTCAGAACCCTCCAAACTCACTACAAGAGAAAGCATGGAGCAAAGCAATTTAACTGTAGAAAATGTGGCAAAAGTTTTGCAGTCAAAGGAGATTGGAGGACACACGAGAAAAATTGTGGGAAATTATGGTTTTGCACCTGTGGCTCAGATTTTAAGCACAAACGATCATTAAAGGATCATATTAGATCTTTTGGAGATGGTCATTCTCCTAGCCCTCCTTTTGATGGCTTTGAAGATGAAAAAGAATGCATCACTGGTGACTCTGAAGATGAGAATGCTCAGTATTAACTATACAATGAAAGCCTCTTTAATAAAAAAATTTTTCCATCTTTCCACTTTTTGAAATTCTGAAAAAGAAAAAATGAAGACCCTCTACTAATAGTTTTTGGTGGGCTGTATCTCTCTCCAGCAGCATGTGCTCGGTAACAAAAAATTCTCGATCGACTGCCATTGGAGGAAGCATGTAGGGAGCTGTTTGTTATGGAGCACTTGCCCAATTGCTAAGGGGTGAGTGAGTAGTACTACTGTTCAATCAATGTTTTATAGATGCATGGTTTGAAATTCAGGTTTGCAGAATAAGGTGGTTGCTTTGAAGTGGTGAAGCAGATGAATTTTCTTCTTTGGTTCATGATGATCAAGGATCGGTAGTATCACTGTCGTCGAAAGATGGAGAAAATTTGTCAGCTTCATTGCTAATATGTAATGCCAATATATGAATTTGTATGGTTTTTATGTAAGCCTTTTGAATGGCTTGTGGGAATTAATTAGCTTTAGCGGTTTGAAACATAAGCTGATTGCATTGAAGTGGTGAAGCAGATGAATTTTCTTCCTGTGTTCATAATGATCAAGCTTTAGTACTAGTGAGGGATGAAGAAAATTTGTCAGCTTCATTGCTAATTTGTAATCCCAAGGATATGGATGTGCATGGTTTATGTAATCCATTTTGACTGTTATTTGGAATCTTTCAGCTTCATTCTTAACTAGTAGTCTCCAATCTTTGGATTTGCGTGATACTTTTGCATCTTATGTTCTTTTCTCACATGCATGCATTTGTACGATAATACTCAACATAAGGCTGTGGTAAATTTTGTTGTGTTTTTCTCCGAATCAACAACAGCATGTTTTTGTTCTTTGTTTAAATATAGTTTCATTTGATGAGATTTTTGTGTTTTTTCACTTAGATATCAATCTCAATTTAAGCTTATTAACTACATAATCTGACCTTACATGAACCCTAATATGTAGAAAAGGAATAAACATAGAATCATGTCTTACAAACTGGACCAGTTAGTAAAGTAAATTATTGATCGATTATTGAGTGACAACACGACAACATTTAACTCAATTATGTTTAATGTAAATTTATATTGTATTACTAAATAATACGACATAATTTCATATTATTTCACGTTATTACGACGTATTTTTATATAAAAACAATTAGACATCATAAAATTTTGACCAAAAATCTGAAGTGGCACAGTAGGATTGCTTTAAATCATGAATAGCACAGAATGGTTGACAAATACTGTCTATCGCTTTGAATCATGAATACAATCAATTCTATGGTTGACAAGTAATACGTAAAAATTTCATCAAAATTGGGGTTTTGCACTGTAATTGAAAATATACAACAAAAACAATCAATTCAAACAAAGAAGAGAAGAGAAGTTGGAACAAACGAAGGTGAAAAAAGAAAGAGCTTTCAATTCTCGTTCTTGATCCAATTCTAGTTACTATTTTGATGGGGATTATTGATTGAGTTTGCGTAGTTTTTAGCCCCTTGAACGAGTAATAAATGGTGTCACTTCAACATGTAATATATGATCCCAACCAGATAACAAATGGTTCTCGATTTGAGGCATAGAAATTGGCTTTGTAGTCTTATTTAAAAACCGTCTACCAGGAATTCTTGATGCTTGTGATATCATTAGGGAACCATCCTACCCCATGCTATAAACCCCCTAGTAATTCTAAGCAATGAATGAAGGTAGAATATAAAAATTTACATCAATTGATTACCCAAAAAACATGAGAAAAATACTATAGCGAATTGGCAAGTCAAGCCGGCATCAACGCCACTACTTTTTTCTTCTTCCAACCTTTTCTGTATTCGCTACCCCGTTATGTAAGTTGTGGAAGTTATAAGAAAAAGTAAGTCCAACTTGGAGGCATAACACGTAAAAGGAATAAAAGAAAAGAAAAAAAGGAAGAAAAAGAAAACGTGTGGCCACAACAACTAAAACTAAACATCTTTACTAGGCAAATGATTACTTTAAAGATATAACTTTTCCTTGAATTCTTTGGTCTTTTGCCTTGAAGACTTTGATTTGTACTACATAAATGGAGAATTGTGGAAATAGAAATTGGACTTTTAGGTCAATAATTTAGGAAACAATCGAGAAGAAATTTAGTGTTTAATAGAAAAATATGCAATCATCATATTTTTCTCCGCTAAGGTGGGGGTTGAATACATACATGAATGAACTTCCTTTTGAGGTAAGCTTGACCAGTTAAAATCAAAGGTATGCAGTGAAAATTGCAAGGCTGATTGCACTTTGAAAATTAGGGCTCCCCCACTAGGCTTTGTCGAGGATGAGAAAAGGAGAGACTCATATTCTCCAAGGTTCTTATAAGAATATAAGATACGTTTTCGTACAAGAAGGAAAGATCATATAGCAGCTAGGCTAGTCGTAGGATTTATATTTTCTTTATAATTTGAAACAATATATTTGACCTGTTAAAAAAAAAAGAAAACTATTTTTTTTTTCGGACAGAATGTGATTAGGGGGCCAAAAGAATGGGTGAGTTTTTGGTTGTCGTTTTTTTTTTTTTTTTTTTTTTTGGGGGGGGGGGGGTGGGTTTAGATAAAAGTATATTATAAATAAAAATGTTGCTATTTCCTTAAAATATATTGCATTAATAAAGTAAAATAATTCTTTTATCTTTCACAATATGACAGCCATATATATGAATCGCATTATAAAATGAAATTAAGTCTTTTATCAAAAAGCAAATTTGTAATCCATTAATTAGTCATTTAAATTTTATAAATTAACTTTCATTAGTAGTACTATTCATCTATCACAAATTAAGGTAACCTAAATATTATATTTATTTAAAAATAGTATCCTAATGACTTATCGGTTTAACCAATAATCACTAACTCGGTCCTGTTGTCGGAGATTTAATAGCTATGCATCAAACTATCAATACAATACAAAAAGGCCGGAGAGTATTATACATTCAAAATACCCCTCAGTTTCATGAACATTTGCAACAGCGGGGCCAAAAAAAAAAAAAAAAAAAGGAAAGCTAACATTGACCGAGTTTCTTGGATGGACCATATAGTTGTAGTACCACGCGTATTTATAAGAAAAAATGACCGGTTTCATCATCCCCGACCTAATTGATACCTAATATTTTGATTTCGACCAATTTGGCTCGTATAGTCCCCAAAGTATTTAATTTTGACCAAATCGCTACAAAAACCAATGTTGTTTCCAAATAATCAATTTTGACCAAATTTATGTATGAATTTTTATAAAAATTTAATAAAACTCATAAAACTTATTTTTTTTTAAAAAAGATTCATGAATCTTAAGAATTATACAAAAAATTGATAAAATTTTAAAAAGTAAAAAAATTTGAAGAAGACATAAAAATGTCAATAATTATATTATTTGTGTGTTTTACTTAGAGCTTGTTTTTATTTGATTTTTCAGATAATTATAACTTTTTATATTGTATCAGCTTCAAGCTGATTTCAACTAATTTTAAAATATGGTTTTTGGCTTTTTAAAGCTAATAAAGAAGTAGCACATGATAAGCTTCTGAAAACAACTTTTTAGTCCTAAAAACTTTATGAGCAAAATATAGTTTTATCTTGCTTAACAACAAGATCATTTTTACAAAAACAACTTTTAAAAAAGAATTAAAAATGAGAATATATCCTTAATTCATCATGCATAGAATTTTAGAATATTAGATAATAAAATGTGCTCCATATAAACAAAGCAAAATGCATTGTAAAACTAATTTTTAACTAATATTCCTAATTTTATGTAATTTTGTGATTTTGTATGTAATCTAATACTTTTTATAAAAATTTAGAGATCAATTTAATTGGAATTGAATATTTTGGAGAATACATTAATTTTCGTTGAAATATTAGGGAGTAATGTGATTGAAAGTGAATACTTTAGATACTACATTGGTTTTGGTCAGGAAAATTACTCCCCTAATTCTCCTACTACTCGAGAGACTCAGGCGGTCGGATAAATTTTGCATAATTTTTCAGTAACTTAATCTTTTTGAACAAAATACTCGAAGGAATATATTAAAAAAAATAATAATAAGTCAGTTGTTTTTCACCAGTCCATCTGAGAAGGCCTACGGAATGATGGTTTGATGATATTGGACTGATAGCCCAGTAGCATACGAAAGGAGTGCTTATATGGGTAATATCTCATTCAAGGGCCTCGGCCTTCATATGCACCAAAAAGAAAAGAATCAATAGGAACATTGCTTGGATGCTTGTACCATATGCTTTCAAACTCGTTTATTTGAAAAGAGTACAAGTCTTCAATGCACATTTACAAACCTTTGATGAAAGTCTAGACAAACCATGGTTTGTATAATTCATGAGACAATTAATAGCCAAAATTAGAATGCTCTATCATTCTTTTTTAAACTTTCAAAATTGAGATTTCGTTTGAGAGTAGGCCTATCCTCCTAATGTCTGTTGAATATACAAGAGTTAAGCTTAATCGATTTGTTAAAGCCTTTATTAAGGGTGGAAGATGAAAAAATTCTGGTATAGGGCTAAATAAATCAGATGAACCAATCCTTGTACACTTGTTAAAAATAGTGTGTGCACAAGAAGTTATATTTTGCACATAACACCTCAATTTCATGTACATGTTCTTTTTGAGATAAATGAGGGAGTTTTATTTATATAGTTTGTTAGAACTATACAACAATAGATTCCTCTCGATACATCTACACATCGAACTATCATACCCAGAGAGAGAGAGAGAGAGAGAGAGAGAGAGAGAGAGAGAGAGAGAGAGAGAGAGAGAGAGAGAGAGAGAGAGAGAGAGAGAGAGAGAGAGGAGCATTGTACATTCAAGATATTCCAATTTCAAGTACGCATGTAAGGGAACGAATAAAGGGTCGAACGGTTAGAGCTCTATGACTCCACCCCAGAGATTCAGGAGTTTGAATTCCACTATACTAAATTCCCCTTCCCCCATGTAATAGTACTAGTATTATCCAAAAAAAAAAATGTACACATGCAATACATGAACTTTTACCAAGTCTCTAGCATGAACCAGGGTTATGATCCCATTTGTATTTATAATTTTACCAAGTCTCTAGCATTGCGGGCAGAGATGTAACGCAATGTAAATAATAATTGATCACTCTTTTTTACCTTTTTCGTTTTTTGGTTTTGCAGAAGATTACCTGATCCATCTACACATGAACATATTGCAACTGTTGGTGTTAATTACTGCATTACTCTTGCCGAAGGATTCGAGCTGGTCTAGTTAAACTTTGGGCAAAATAACCATCACTCACTGTAATTTTCAAATGAACACATATACTTCTTTATGGTTTCAAAAATTATACATCACATCTTATAGTTTAGATTAAAGTGTCAAATAGACGAAAATTACCTTTTGTCACGATCCGTGAAAAAATGTCCAAATTACTAAAGTACTAAACATGACCAGGGGTAATGTATAGCTTTTAGAATCATAAACAGATTATATGATTCATCCGAAAACTATAGGGGTAAAGTGTATTTTGCCCAAAAAGAATATATAAAAACACAGAGTTGAAATAGTTAAACACTAGGTAATTTGGACATTTTAATCACAAAGCGTGATAGAAGATAATTTCTGTGTGTCTGACACTTTAACCCTAATTATAGGGAGTGATGTATATCTTTTGAAATTATAAAGGGGTTATGTAATTTATTCCAAAACTACAAGGGGTAAAAATGTAGTTTCCCCTTAAACGTCAGTTCAATTGTTGGTAACTTTGTGTAAAGATACACAAAGTAACTATAATGTTTCAATAACTTTAACTTTGTACTAAGAAAATAATCAATGAATTAAGCTCACACTAAAAGTGTGATTGCGTACACCATTTTATGATAATTTATATTACAGTAAAATACCGTATACCCCTATGGTTTTTGGATAAACCACATGACCCCTTTATGGTTCAGAAGTCTATACATCACCCCCTGTAGTTTGGGTTAAAGTGTCAAAGTGACAGAAATTAGCTTCCGTAATGGAATGTGAGTAATATGTCTAAATTACCCTAGTACTTAACTGTTTCATCTTTTATGTTTGTATGTATTTTTTTCTAGAAAAGATACACTTTACCCTCTGTTGTTTTTGGATAAACCACATAAACCCTTTATAGTTCTTAAAACTGTACATCACCCCATGGTAATTTCTAGTGCTTATACTAGGTAATTTGAATATTTTATCTACGGACCGTTACAAAAATAATTTCCGTTAGTTTGACACTTCAAATAAAACCATAGGGGGTGATGTATAGCTTTCTAAACCATAAGGGATTATGTGGTTTATTTGAAAACTACAAGGGGGAAAAATGTAATTAACCATTTATATTAAGAGGTCCAATAAATAAAATCTGACATATACTCAAAGCATCTATGCTATCTTGTCGTTACATTCTATTTCAGCAACTACAGGAGCTAAATACATTCAATTTCAGCAACTACGGGAGCTACCAAGTGTCAAGAATTACTGGTTTTCCCCATGACATACCCAAAGCCTCCTTGTCTGCACCTGCATGCATTAATCTTCTAGTTTTTATTTGATAAAATCCGTTAGTACATTAACAATATCAAATCAAACCAACATCTTAGAAAGCAATACCGAACTCTAATGCCAGAAATCTCTCTGGACTGTAAGTTTCTGCAGGTTCAAACAAACACGTCCAGATTTTATAGTCGTGGCAAGTGATGCATTAATTCTCATCAACGCTTTTTAGCTCCGTGGGATGACAGAAAGCTAATTCAAAATATGAGTACGTGTCTATTCACCCAGCTGTAGTTTTAAGTTTGTCTCTGAACAGATATTTCTGGGTTTCGTTTTTCATATTTTTAGTGTTTTCTGATCAGTAATTTAAGCAGAAACCCGACGGAAGAATAGCTAGGCTCAAGATGAAGGCTTGTTTCCTGCAAATTCTTTAGGTTTCTTGATCAGTAATTTGAGCAGAAAACCGAGAGAAGAATAGATAGGCTCAAGATGAAGGTATGTTTCCTGCTAATTCTTCGTTTTTGAATTCTTTTGGTTTGTGTAGAAAAACAATTTACCATAAAGTGATTATGTTTTCGACAAATTGTTATTATCTTATAAACTTTGTGATGGATTTCAAGAGAATTAAATTAATCCTTTCTGTTTATTATTCTTTCTTACATTTTATTCCGTTTATTTATTTGTTTCTGAAATGATCTTTTTTGGAGAATAAAAACACGCACAAATTATCAAGTGAAAAATGAAATGGTGTAGTGGTGTAAAGAACACTCTTGGTATTCTATTATTAGTAATATGCAGTTCTTGCTTGGGATAGGGAGAAGAAGTGAGAAAGAACATGCATGTAATGCAGGCTTCTTTTTCATACATTGGAAAAAATTACCGAATTTGCAACCAAAGGCAAAAGAAAGATGAGGATGAGGAGGGGAAAAGAAAGAGAAACAGAGAGGAGGAGGGGGGAGCGGGGCCATCAGACCAAATAGTATTATCAGTTTATTTGTTGGGGAATATATCATATCAAATACTAGGACAACAAAGGATTGAAAATCGACTAATTCTTTGTACTTGGGAGCTGCTTAAATTAAAGTCCTTTGATTGTATAAAAGATTTGTAGTTCATGTTGATTTTTTCATACACATTTAGGTTAGTGAGATAAGATCTCATGCTTATCAACCTACGAGGAGGATAGGATGGTTACAAGAAAACAGAAGGCAGAAAGCAAAGGGCATAAGGCAGAGCAGTTGCCGAAGGCGGCAAAATCAGAGAATAACAATGACCGGAATAAGGGGAAATTAAGTTCTAAGATAGTAGAAGAGTTCGAGAAGTTCTGTACAGACCATCTATCCGTTGAACAAATGCGTGAAATTCTTGAAACAAATGGCTAGGACTTTCTGGTTTGGGTGATGCTATTGTCCCTAAATGGTCAGCAAAGTTCCAGTTTATGCATTCTAAGTGATAGTAAGTAATGGGTTTTTCATAGTTGACATAATCTAAATTATGCCAGAACTTCACTTTTTTGAAGTTATATTACTATCAACAATTATGCATCAAGGTCATCTGGCAGCTCTTTCTTGACCTTAATTCATATGCCCCTTTGCTTGCCTTTTACCCATAAGCAGCCCGGACATTCTGTTTTATGGTCCACTTGATACCTGTCCAATCTGTTTTTGTCGATGTTTATAGTTTTGTTTCTCTACCAGGGAATGAACTGATTAATCTAGTTAATGCAGCTTCCATATTATGCAACTGATTATGGTACCTGAAAACCGATTGCATATGTATCAAAAAAAGGGGAAAATTGGGGACGATGCTAGGGCAGATGATCATCTAGAGGAACGAGAAAACACTGAAAAAGCAATTGAAGAGTTTGTTAGGCTTTTTGAAGAGCTGATTGAGAATAAGTTTGAGAAGAAGCCCAACAAGTTCTATCCTCTTGACATGGTATATATCAATGCTCATCATATGTAAGCCAAGATTTTTTTTAGGGAATGTATGGCGTTTCACGTTCATGTTTGCTATAACGTTTTTGTCTTGCCACCATGAGAACAGGCTGATGGGGGGAAGTTAGGCTTGGAGGACTTGGTTTTAGGCAACTTGGAGTAGCAGTTTTGCATAGTAAGCTTGATCCAATGGTGGCAAATTTCATGAAAATTCTATCTAGTCAAGAGATTTACAAGTAGAGTCCCTTCTTGTGCATATGTTGTCACTTTTATTTTACTTCCTTTGGGGCCATATTTCAACTTTAGTTCCACGATATTAGATATGCTTTGATGGAGATGGCACTTGATTACCTAGAATTTCCAATAGGAATGCTTTCGGATGTTCATTTGAAGCGATGTAAGGCTCAATGTTGTCTATCCAAATACAAGGACTGTATTTGGACGCTATTGAGAAATAAAATTATGTTTGTTTTTCAGGCGAGGACATTCTCTGAGATTTTGTTGAAAAATTAAAATCCACGAAGGACACAGGATCAAAGGCTTAGGCACTGTGGGCTGATTTCTGTCAAAGATCCGTGTACAAGGCCTTCCGTGATTTAGGTGATCTTGCAGATCATGTGAGTCAATTTATTCCTAGGAATTGTAATTATGTTCACGCTGAATCCTTGGGATGATCATGCAGGATGCAGCTGCAGTTGAAACTGTCAGAGATATTATTGTGGCTTCCCATGTTATTGGAAATGTCTGATGGTACCCTTCTTGAATCTTGGTCCTCTCTTTGATAACAAGTTGGGATGCTCATTTCTGCTCTTGACAAAGATTCAAGTGACTAGAAAATGACAGTAAATTATCTTGAGAAAACTTGCGATCTTGAGAAGACTTGCATAGTTTACAAACTTGAAGAAAATGTAAGATCATTAACTTACTTCACTCACTGTAGACCTAGAGAAGTTAAAGCAAATAACCTGCTATAAAACCATTTATTTTACTCTTGTGGATAATTTTTTTTCCAGAGTTACACTGTTTCTGTCGAGAACATCTATGAGGATGAATCAAGTGCATGCCCATTTCTTAATGAAATTAAGATGTTTTCTAACTAAACGCTCTTTGGTGTGGTGTGGCTTGATTTCATGCTTTCCTTTATTCTCTTTTAACTCTTTGGTTTGAAGTCTCTGCTCTTCAGTGTTCACCTATAGCTCTGACAAATTTATATTGCATATAAGGTTCTCGTAGTTCAAATCTACTGAGGCAGTTGCAGAAAGGACTTTTGCCTGCCGTATGTTCAGTGCCTGCGTCCAATTACATGGTAAGAGTGTTCTGAGGTTGCATGCTATAGAGTTTTATCCTTCTAGATGCTCATTTTAGTTCTATACAGTTTGGCAGGTCCATCATCTGCTCTGATGCTGCAGCAGAAGCTGCTAGATATGGTTTTACAGCAGTCGATAGACAAGATGGCTTCCTAATACTTGCTGTTGCAGATATAGGCGAGCAGATTACTGAATTTACTAGGCCACCTGAGGTATATGAAATCGTTTCTTTAGCTTGTTTAATAGAAACACATAACTACCAGTGTGTGATTTTGAACTTGTCTTTTGCTTGAATGAGCAGGATACTAAGTCCCTGGAAGAGAAGAAGATAGGGGAAAAAGGTCTCGGTAGAAAGAAAACCGATGAATCGGAACAGTTAGTGTGGACGGATGACATCAAAATGCCTTGTGGGCACCTAATTCTTTCAGAACACAAAGATAGTCTTCTCGAGTACAATGAGTGCTGTCTTAGATTCACAACAGATGAGAATCTTTCATATGGCATGGTTACAAGTGTCTAAGAGTCCAATAGACGACGAATATGTAACTGAATTCTTTTTGTCAGTTTTTTTTTTTTTTTTTTTTTCAGGTGTGCATAAGTTTCTTCGTGGGAGTTAAGCAAACAGGATGCGGAGTCTGACGTAGAGGAGTACAGAAATGAAGCAAAGTGACTTCTCTTTTTGAAAGTAAAAGGGCAGGGAAGGATTGCAGATAAATCTTTTGGTCTTTCCTTTTATAGAAATTAGAAAAGGCTGGAAGGAAAGTTTTACTTACATTGGTGGTAGCTTTAACACTTGCACAAGTGATTTTGCTGATGATTCATTTTGCGTGCTGTAATCATCTCAAACATCTAAAGAGTAGTTCTGTGTAATCCAATTTTTCTAGATCGTAATGTTAGATGGGTGGCTTGTGGTTTGTCTTTTCAGTGATACGGTGTGAATTGAACACTGTGTTTCCAGTTGGTCATGAATTACTGGAGTTGTTTATGAAAATGGAGCAAAATGGTCTTTATATCAAGTGTTGCTCCTCGTTGATGCGGGCAGAACATCTCATCGAGACATGTAGACGGCTCCTTCTGCTCCAGAGAACCACTAGAATCTAATAGATTATTTCGTCTCGAATAAAGGGCAGCGGGCTTTTAGCTGTAACGGAAAGGGCTTCAGGAAGAAATAAATCACGTAAACGGCTGGAAAAGATCAGAAGATCGCAGCCTATGCGGGGCACATAGTTCATTACAACAGTTAATCACTGACGTTACGAATGAGTGGGGCAGCTATTGGTGAATGGTCTAACGTCCATAATGCACTTGTTAACTATAGCTGAGATGCTGGAAAACAGATCACTGGAGGAAAAAATATGGTGATCAATGGGTGCACTGGAAAGCATTGAAGCGCCTGCAGGGTTCATCTTTCTAAGGTGAATGAAACAAGCTACTGTAGTCAGTTTCCACGAAAACGTTCTTCTCATTCTCATTTGCCATCATAAATCTAGGTTTTCATAACAAAATTTTATGCATTTATTAATGTTTTCTGCATTTTCCAGAACGTTGTGGGTTGCCATGCAAGTACCAACCACTCTGTTTTCTAGTGTCCTATGCATCCCTCAACTAAGAAAATAAAATGCAAAAGCAATTAATTCCAAAGAGAAAAATAATATTAAGAAAATAATTCCACAATGGTATATGCCAAATGACAATTGTTGCAACCAGCCTTTCCTAATATGATTGAGCTATTGGTTGATGAGTATGATCTATTACCAACTCTGTAGACAGATTCTCGTCATGATTTATGCCACCGGAAAAAGAACCAAAAAAAAAAAATGTAAATGCTGTATGTCTTAGGATATGTAAACATAAAACTCTTCTTGAAACTGCAATTGATCTTTGTCCAGTGCGCAGCATGGTTTTGCACAGAGACTGGTAATTTACCCAGCAAAATGTCATTTTTCACTCATATTTCCCAAAAACCATTATTCTGATAAGATGAAAAACTTACAAAGATAGCATGATAATTAAGTCGATATACACATAACACATGTATGCTGATACCAACAGAGCAATGTGTTTCACAGATGAGACAAAGTTCAACCAAAACAACGTATCTAAGGAAAGCACTCAATAATCTTAAGAACTGAACATGAGGTTACATCAATCAACACATATATTTCAGCAATATCCACTAGGATGCTAGAATTCATTGTAAGATGAGATACTGTAATCTTAGAACACGCCGAATGATCATATTAAATTTGCCAACATCTCCAGATGCCAGATAGTTGGAATATATTTGAAACAATATCAGCATAATACATATTGCACATCCATTTTCTAGTGATGGCTCCATGCAGTTTGATCATCTGTACAGCTTTTGTTTTGTAATTTAAACGCCTTTAAGAACAGGTTTACAAAAGTACACGAATAAAATTGCTAAACGCAAAATGAATCAAAGTCAATATACAGGCTCATATCTGTTATCTGCCATCATGATCCAGGGGGTAATCTACCCTGAATTGATAGTTCAATGGCCATCTACAAATATATTGATCTAAATTTACATCATCTATGCCGTTCTTGAATGGAAAGATGGTGCCATTCACTCTAAGCCCCATCAGTTTTATGCTTGCAGATTAGACAATAACCGGATAAGTTAAAAATATACGACGAAGCTAACCTTGAGTAAAGCCAAAAGTAAATGAGTTTGCATTTTCCGTTTCATTTTACTGTTACAATGACCCAAAATATCTTGGGCTAGCACTTTGCCGGACTTTCAAAATACAATTGTGGTAATTTCTATTCCTCTTCAATCTTGTGGAATGCTACTAAATGGATATCCAAACATAAACTCAACAAAACAACTGCCAATTCAGACCGCTAAATGTATCAAAACCATGTTATTGATATATAGCAACTGAAGGGAACTTGAATTTGTCTGAGATAAACGGTATTACCTCTGGTCTTGCCACCAAATCTCGATAGAAGTCATACTCTGCCTCATAGTCATGTAAACTCAACTCAGCTTTCTGATTGGTATGGTAATGATGCTTGCTAGCAGCTGATTTACCAAATCCAAAGATGCTAACCTTGTCACAAACCCCCACAGCAAGCATTACAGCTTGCATACCTGAAGAGTAATGAAAATTAGCCCCATCGTGAACAGGTCCCCATTCCTCAACATCCTTCCCCGTCATCTCAACAAACCGTTTCAACGAATAGTACTTAACAACCCTGGCACACAACACATCAAATCGTGCATCAGTGACAATCAAAGGCGCTTTGTGTGAAGAATTACAAACCAAATAGTCCAAGAAATGCACAGGCTGGCACATATACATGATTATAGGCACATCAGCCCCATAAGGATGGCAATAGCAGCCTTCCCTCCGTGCACACAGGTGCAATATATTGCTATTCACAAAAGAAATACTAGTTTTCCTCCCCACATTGCTCTCAAATCTCCCAGTCCTTGCATTATTTAACCGAATAACAGCCTCATGACTATCAATCAACTTCCCGCGCTCACTCTTCAGCAAAATCCCACTATTTCCAACCACAGCACAAGACTTGTACTTTCTTCCCAACCCTTTTGCTTTATCACCTTTTTTATTTATCAAATCTTTAACCACATTAACCAAATCCAACATAACATCAGACTGAAACTTCCTATTTCTAGACCAATCATGCAAATGCCTCCGAAAACTCAACCACAACCGATAAAACTCCGGTGACCGGAGCTGCACCGGCAATCCCCTAGCTGACTTAGTTCTAATATCAATCCGATATTTCCCTGACGACAAAAATGATCTATGACGACCGTGGTTCCCAAAATTCCCCTCTAACAACTCCTCAATCTCCTGCTTCAACTTAGACTCACCAATATCAATCGAAGCATATTTCAAAAGGGTTTCATTAATCACTCGGATTTTCGCAATTTCGACAAAAGGGCTGTCGTTTTTTAGCTGAATAGAGCCCTGGCGAAGCGAAACCCTGAAGGAGAACACTCCTACTACCACCATCAAAATCAGTATACTAAACAAAGGACGGACGGTCGGCTTCATTTCTTAGCTCAAAACCAAGAAAGCAAGAGATCTAATCTATCTGACTATGGCGGTAATCGTGATTTGCTAAAGAAAATGGCTTATAATATGCAAGAATTTGGAGAAAATAAGGATGTTGCGAATCTGATTCATATTTTAAGAAAAAAGAAACAATATACTGTTCTATGGACTTATCAAAACAAGGCGTACCTTAAACATCAGGAACTGACAAAATGTGGGATCTAATCCAAGTTTTGAGAGCACATAAGCTAGAGCTGAGGTTTGGAGTAGATTTATATGCAGAATTTGGGTGAAGGTTGAGGTCGGTTCGGATGGGATCAGGGGAATTTGGGGGACATTTGGGAATGGAAAGAGAGTGAAGAAGAGAGGACGGCAAGTCTTCTAGGGAGATGGTCATAACTCACAAGGGGGCAGATGACTTGGTTTCTTGCGGGTTGGTGGCATTTTTGATGTTTGATTATGATTGGTTTGTTTGTTGGTCATTCAATTTGGAATGTGTGTGTGGTGTGCAGTTGGATGGTTCATATGGCATGACTCTCTTTTTTTTTTTTTTTTTGATAATTCGGGGAAAGGAAGAAGGGGATCTAACCTTACCTAACCCAACCTGAAAGCAGGAATGGAAGAGAATATGGCATGACTCTTTGTGGGTGTTTACTGGGAAAGTTAGTAAATGCATGCATTGTCACGTTAACTAATGTATTAAAATTAATTATTTATTATTACATAATAATAAATTACGTCTTATATTATTTAACAATATATGATTAATTTTATGACGTAGGGTGTATAATACACTTAATACTACCTCAGTGTTTATTATGTATTTATTGGTTGGCTCGTTGGTTGAGTGTATTTGAAAGCATGGAAATGAATGTCAGAATTTTAATGAATTACTATAATGTTGTTTAAATTTTACTATTGACAAAATTTATTATATCGGAACTAAATTTACTATTTTCTAAAAAAAAATTTACTATTTTTATTACTAAACTTCCGCAGATGATTTTGGATCCTAAACCTAGAATTGGAATTTGGATGGTATTCAATTTCATTTTTAAATAAATTTTCAATTTTTCGAAGCCAAATAAATTTTTCTACTCTTAAGATATTTATATGATATTATAAGAACTTCAACGTTGGGAAGTCTATTGTTGTCCTTTGTGAAGAAAGAGTGAGTATTGATTAGTATAATCTCATTAAACCAAGTTAATGATCAAATTAAGATTGCCCTTATGGATTTTTTAAGAAAATGGTTAAAGGTTGGACTTCAACATCCGGGGGAAGGCCCTTTACAATTTGGGTGAATTTGGTGGTTTCTAAATATGGAAAGAATGGTGGAGTAGAACCCAAGGTTTAACATACAAATCAAAGTGGATAAAACCGAGATTGCTGTAAATAAAAGATGATTTGAAAGAGAATGTCAAGTGAGAGGTTTAACTTTGCATCACTATGGGACATACTTCTAGAAGTATAAAGACAACCCATTTTTGGATAATTGGCTTTAGTGGGTGGATTTCAGTGGTATTACCTAATAATTTACTGTACATGATGAAGATGATGAGTTTTATTACATCCAAAATGATCGTGAATGTCTACTTCTCACAAGGATTAGAAGTCATTCAGAAGCAATGAGGTCTACGTTCTACATCCATGCTTTATCAATCCAATTTATATTTCTGTAAAGTAAAGTTAGTCTTTCGTAGCCATTGGCAATCTATCCTTCCCTTTTACCTCAATTACTGTCTTTGTTAAAAGATTCTTAATTATTTAAGCTTTCATTCAAAATAAGAAGTACAAATCTATTCTCTCTTTGAAAGTATGGTGAGTCTTGGAGTCTTTGCACCTTATAGTGTTAGTTTTCAAATATGCCTAAAATACCCTCATGTGCTATTTTATCATATTAATTGTGTTCTAATTGTAGTAGAGTACATAAACTCTTTACATTCCTTTGTGAATTTCATTGAATTTAATTTTTGTTGTTAATTAAAATAAAATAATTTCCCATACAAAAACCATTTACCTCCCCTTCAATTCAATCCTCAAAACACCAATAATACCAATAAACTTTAACATTTGTTCATAAGTTAGTTTTGACTTTTTAAAAACCAAAGGATGATGATTCGTAAAAATGTCACTATAGATTCTAAGAAAACAAGCAAAGTACTAAATTGTAATAAATTACGTTAATAAAATATAACATAGCTTTAAATTTTATTAAATGATTACAGTATTATGTTTAACAGATAAGTTGTTTCCAAAAATAATATATTGAAATTTGGGCTATGAATAAGCACCCTACTAGCAAGTTCTTTTTTGTCTTTTTTTTTTAATACATCTATGTCAAGCTAAAGTTTTGGTGATTGATGAAATAATTCAAAAATAATATATTAAAATTTGGGTTATAAATAAGCACTCCGCTAGCAAGTTTATTTTATTTTATTTTATCCATGCCAAGCTAAAGTTTGGTTATTGATGAAATAATTCAAAAAATTGTATACATTGTTCAAAGTTCAAACAACAAATTACATACTTATCTAAATGGTTCATAACTATTGACTTTAACAATCTATGAAGGATGAAAAAATTTTAGGTACATGTTTTTAATGTAAAATTTAAAATAGATAGAGCACTTATAACAAAAAAATAGTACAAGATGTATGATTTTACAAAATGAAAATGAGAAATAATTCAAAGAGTACTATTAACGTTGACTCATAATTTTATTTGTGAAAGAACCCCTTTTATTTCATTTTTTGAACAAAACTTCTTCAATTAGACAAGGATTTAAAAAATATAAAAATACGCAACAAACATTTGTAAAGTCGATTTCATAAATGAATACAATAAGATACTAAATGATATACTTGTACAAAAATGGAGTTTTCCATATCAGTGAAAGAAAACAATTTTACTTGATTGCAATGGATCTTTTTTCACATAAAAAAAAATGATTGTTTGCATCATTTAGAAGGCAACTAAGGAGGTGTTTGATAAAACAACTTAATGCTGAAATTTAATGGATTAAGAGCTTTTTGAATTCAGTGCGTTTGATAATAAAATTCATTTATTACTTAATACATTAAGCACTTATTTAATTTGTGTACAAAATTTTAAGTGAAAATTTGTCACTTAATTTGCTGAATTTTGATACTCTTCCCATCCCTCTATTATACACACACACACACACACACACGTACACACGCTCACTCTCACACACTCACCTATGTACACACATATACATACTCTTTCTCACATGTGCACGATCTCTCTCTCTCTCTCTCACACACACACACTCTCTCTCACAAACACTTTCACACAAATACACATATTTCCTCCCCCTCTCTCACACACACATACACATACATTCATTCTCTTCCATTCTTTCTCTCTCTTCCCACACATAATTTCTCTTGCACACTTCTACATACTTTCTTGCACATACACTTTTACACACACATACACGTACTTTCACATATACATTTTCTATCTCTCATGTGCACGTACACATATTTTAATTTTTCTCCTCTTACATATTTACATACATTTTTACATATATGCACATAATTTCTCTCTCTCACACACATTCTCATACATAATACACTTATCCTTATCTCACAAACAAACAATATCTTTTATTCTCATATACATTATTAATAAATTATTTTAAATTTTAAAGATAAAATAATTATATTTATGAGGGAAACATTTAAATTCAGTGCATATATTCAGTTAATTATCAAACAGGTAAAACTTTTTCAATTCGGCAACTTAATAATTTCAGCACTTAAATTTCAGACTTCAGATTTCAGATTTTAGTTTTACCAAACGGCACCTAAGTTAATTTTGTCAAATTCTTTTTAAGTTTTTTTACAGCCATGTTAAATGTCTAACACGCAAATGACTATAATTGAAAATTCACCATTCTAAACACACTAATTGAATAAAGAACCTGAATTCTAAATGGAAAAAATATGTATCTTATTTATAACTATATAGTTAAATAAATAATTATTTTTAGAATCTAATATTACACATATTAAACAAAGTTTTTTTCACCAAATTAATAATTACTATTAAGATGTATGGGATTTCAAGTATCCATTTGAGTTGATATATTGATAATACATTATAAAGTAAATAGGTTTTAAGTTTAATCATTAATATTTGTAGAGAAAGAACTTCAAAATATTTTTAACAACATCATTTTGTAAATAAAAAACTTTTAATATAAATTTTTAAGTATAATGATACTTGAACATAAAATAGATTTGATTTATCATAATGCCAGCTATATATTATCTGCAAAGCTTTAAATAAAAAATTTAAAAGTTTTAAGGTTATGACTTCAAATTCAAACCATAAATTTCAACAACAATTATTTTAAGAAAAGAATAATAGATAATCAATTTAGCATGGTATTCAAAAATTATATAAAGTTTTAGTATCCAAGAAGTATTATATTTTAAAATAAAATTACATGTAAATTATCTCAGTTTAAAACTTGCACCTTCCAAACGGCTATGTATGCGCGTTTAAATAACCATTAACATGTTTAGAAAAAAGAAGATTTATCCTTTTTTTTTACTATATACAAATTAATTAAATAAAAAATGCGACTTCATGCAATGTTAGAGAAAGAGTTGTCAATTAGATATTATCTCTTACTTAAGTTCTTTTTATCTTTTATTTTTTAGACTATTCGTGCAATAAAATTTAAATCGAAAAAAGAATGTGACTCTGTCCAATGTACCTATGATGATCAAGAGTTACGAATTTTATTAAGTAAACTCTCCTAAAGTGTATCTTTTGTGTAGTTTTTGAAATTTATCCTTTTTTATTATTAATAAAATAAATTCAGTAGAACAAAGATGTGACTTATTTAATATAAGAGGAAGAATATTGAGTTCAGTCAAACATATTATTTCCTAAATTTTGAGAAGTAACTTACTTTATGCACCCAAACACATTCAAATAGCATCATCTCACATATTTTAAATTGTTTTAGGAAGTGAAATGTTTACTGTTTTAAAAGAAGGCATAATTCATTTTTTTGGTGGTCCAAGAGAATGGGAATTCTTTAATTTAGGAATATTATGAAGTTCTCTTAATGTATCGAGAGGCATGTATATACGCTATTGAAAAAGCCTTTTAAAACTACTTAAAATTGAAGTATTCATATGATCATTGTATATAATTTAAGAATTGTTCTTGAATTTTTTGCAAAATACTTCCTAATTTTTCTCTGAGTGGTACAATTTTGAATTGATTGATTAAACATTTTATTCTTTTTTGGACTATAAATTTTTCAAAATTTTTTTGGGCATACTCTTCAAAATAAAAATAAAATTCCCATACACTTATGATTCATCTCACGTATTATTACATTATTAAAAATATTTTATAATAATATCACACTGTCAAAACACATATCAAGGATTTTGAAAAGGATGTAGAAGTTAATCTAATATTTTTCAATTCATTCACTTTGTTTCTAATACATTTCTTTATAAAATAATTAAATTTCTCATAACCACATTTTTTTAAAAAAAAGTGGGCATCATATTCACGTGCAATGCACGTGCTTCATTACTAGTATAGAAAGAAATAGGTAACCCTGTGAATTAGTAGAAATAATGAGTGTATGTGTTTTTACTTGTTCTTTAATTGGCAAATTTAAGGATGTAATTGATTGAATGCTCCCAATTAGAACATAAATGGACTGAATCAGGACAATATCCAAAAGAAATGGACCAAAACTACAATTTGTCCCTTAATACACTTAACTCCATTCTCGTGCCAAATCAACATGTCATGCCAGACAGACCATTCAAATCAAACCCAAAAAGAGAAAATGCAAAAAAGAAGAAGAATAGTAGCAAAACATGACACCAAATATTGCTATAAAGTCATTGGTGTGCCCAAAAAACCAAGAAAGTACTCACAGGAAGTGATCTTTCTAAGTATTCATGCTTTGGGCAGCAATTGACTAGACAGTGACCATGTTTTAATTAATGTTTGTTTGGTCCTTGATTTAAACGAGGCCATCGTCACCGCTAAGCATATTTTTTGGCCATTTGGGTGAAACAAAGTAGGGCATCTGCATAAAATAATGAAATTTGCGGCGTAAGGGTAATGTGGCGAATTGCCGATTGCCGAACGTGTGTCCCTTCAAATAATTTAATCCCCTTAGGTATCGAGTCAGGTCCACTAGGGGAATCTCTTTATTTCGGCCATTGATTTTTTTTGCACTATTTTGGAAAAGTTTCACCCATGCGTTTGGACTGGGTGAAATTGTTTTCAAGTTTTTCGAATGACTTTGACCAAAACTTTTTTTCAACTTTTTGAATAAGAAGGGTCCCATATCTTCTTTATTCTAATTAAAAATTGACAAAAAAAAATTCCAAACAGATTGTAAAAGGGGCATGGGAAAGCTGGAATATTTGCAAAACACTTTCTTCTTGTTTGTTGAGTTCAGGCAATTCAATCTTCCATTCACTGGCCAGTGGCCTGAGGTATTGTGCGTCGTCTTTGGGATCTGAATATAATCACTGCATGTATTGCTTTTTCAACTTTGTTAGAGCATCAGACGACACTGGTATTACTACGAGCGTTCGATATTCCATCTCTTCAGGTTATGCTTTCAACAATTTTTTGGCCAAAAACTCGTATGGTATTCATCGTACATTGTACAATGCTTATTGTCCTACTATTGAACTGTACAAACTTGTAAGTGCTGCTGTAGCTATGCTTGTATCTTGTTTGACGTAGGCTTCCAATTTTCAGACAATGCCAAACGATCGTCATTTTACGAGCATCCACAAGATACTGCTTATTCCACAAAATCTACAACAATGGATCTCATCTCGTGATTTTTCTAATTTTTTGAAACAAATTTTGAACTTAAAAATGCTTGTTTTTGTGAATATTTGTGTAAAAAGTTTCTAAAGTTGTTACAAAATTTTTAAACAAGCCAAACACTTTTTCAGAATAATTATTTACTATCCAAACATGTTTTTGAAAAAATTTTCACAATCTAAACACTTTTCACCTTTTAAAAAAAATAAAAAAATCCTCTAAATAATTATTTGAATAATTCTCTAAATTATGCATTAATTTTTTTGTTTTGGGAATGAGGGGAGTTGTTGCTGGAGTTCTTATTTGTCGCCATTACAAAGTTACGCCTCGTATCAGTGTACTTCTTGAACTTTTAACCATTATAAAAGCTGCAATTAACTCGATATAATTGTGTTACGTCGCCTTTAATTTCATTAACAAATTAAATACATGTAAGATAATAGAAGTATGCTTTGAACTAGTTAAATGTCCTTCTTACAGAAATTTCAAAAATTTGATTACAACAAATGAAATTCTACCTATTTATAGAAATTCTTACAATTAATACTTGTAAGAGAGTGCTTCTCTCACAAGTCTATCCAAGCATGTCTTGAAATGAACTACAAGGGTATTTATTTATAGAGAAATTCCCCATAATCATCTAGGCAACTTACATTACAAATTACATCAAAAAGTTGTCTTGGAATCTTCAACAGATTTTCTTGAACTTTGCAATATTTTCTTGAGTAATCAATATTCAATTTGTTATGAAAATATTTACAAAAATTGTGTGAATAAGCTGCAAGTTGAAGCCTAAAATATCTCCACTGTTATAGTGATCCACGAATCAATTGGGCCAAATTGGGCCTTTCAAATAATGATCCAAAATTATTTGGTTCAAGATGTTATTTGTAATGCTGATCCATGAGTTTCTTTTTCAATTTTATGGTATATTCTCCCAAAAATTGCACAATTTATCTCTAAGTCTATGTGAAATTTTGATACTTAGTTGTTCCTACTTCAATCATCCTTGAATCATCAAAAAAATGTGATACATTGTGCTCCAGTTGATCTAAATTATTATTGAATATCAAAATCCTGCAAGATTACATACAAATTGTGCATTCAGAATGCAATTTTGCCTCAAAAATCTTAATTATAGGAGAAAACCCTAATTTTCAGAATTACCATAAAAATGAGCCAAATTCATTCTAAAATTTATAAGAACACACCAAAAAAGATATACTAAAACACATACAAAAATACATAAATCTAGCACTTATCAATTTTTTTCAACCAATGAAAAGTCCTTAAAATCAATTTTTTTCAACCAATGAAAAGTCCTTAAAATCTTATCATCTTATGTGTAATTAAAATGGTTTCAAATTTGAATTTCTTTCTATACCTCTTAGCAAAAAAAAAAAAAAGAAGAAGAGTTGAATGAATTTAAGCTTCAAATTCTATCTTCTTCACCTATGAGTCTTTCTTTTGCCATCATCTGTCGAATAGTAGAATATAAACTTAAGTATCTGTATAAAATTAGTCGCTTAATAAAAGAGTTTCTAATACGTATTTGTATAAGAACTGCTATTTTTATGTTTTGATATCAGAGTGTAGTCGTTTATGGATAAGTGTTGGCAATTTTATTTATAAGAAGTGCGCAATTATGAAGTTACATTTGTAACTCCTTGTCGAAATTGTCAATTTTTATGATAGTATATTTGTTTTAATTAGTTTAATGCGAGTTTACCAGTTAAATTGCATATTATGTTCATGTCAACTTACTTTGTTAAATTTATGTCGTGCTTATTATTATTTTTTTTTATCAAAGTGGTACTTTGGACACAAAAGGGCACAAATGTATTTCTCCTGATCTCAAATGATACATCATCTTTGCAGATGTTACATTCTTTAAGACTGCACCTTTTTTCATTTTATAACTCTGAGCATTCTACAATCACTGAGGATATTCTTGTATGTACTTATTTTGTTCCTCTTACTCATAATATTGACACCAGCCAGCAACACAATGAGCTTGTCAATCCACCAAGACCAACACCACTTATTTTTTACCATCAACTAACTGTCATATTACAGTTTTGGATGATGGTTTGTAGAGAATTTGCTGAATTTTCTAATGATTCACACAGTGTTCTAACTCTTTCACTTACCATGGCTCCATCTCATGTTAGTCTATCCATTGCTGTTAGAAGTGATATTCATTCCACTCGAAATCATTATCCCAATTATAATTTGTTGTGTTATGATCATATTTATTCATCCCATTGTGCCTTTCTATCATATTTATTATTTGTGTCTGTTCTCGAAACTATAGCTAAGGTTTTACCTCATCTTGGATAGTGTCGGACAATGATGAGTGAAATGGTTACTCTCAACTACAATAACACTTAAAGAGTTGGTTCATCTCCCACCTGGTAAATCAATAGTTAGTTGTTGTTGGATTTACACTATTAAAGTTGGTCCTGATAGTAAAATTGATCCCCTTAAAACTCGTCTTGTGGCTAAGGGATATACTCAAATCTTTGGTCTGGATTACAGTGACAACTTTTCTTCAGTGGCCAAGATGTCTTTTGTTCGTCTGATATTATCTATGGCTGTTGTACATCATTAGTTATTGCACCAATTATATATAAAAAATGCATTTCTTCATGATGAGTTGAAAGAGGAAGTTTACATGCAATAACTCCTAGGCTTTGTTGTTCATAAGAAGTCTAGTGGAATGGTTTGTCACCAAAACATGCACTTTGTGGTCTAAAACAGTCTCCTCGTGCTTGATTTAGACACTTTAGTTATATTGTCCAAAAATATGGAATGGTTCATAGTTAGGTTGAACTTTACTGTTGCATCATCGTTCTCCATCAAGAGGTACCATATATCTTGCCGTTTATGTGAATGACATTGTTATCACATAACAGGATCATAAAGAAATTGTTCATTTAAAGAAACATCTTGTTTGGCCATTTTCAGAGTAAAAATTTGGGCAAGCTTCATTATTTCCTGGACATTGAAGTTGTCCTCTCTAAAGATGGAGTTGTTATTTGTCAACGAGATTATGTGTTGGATATTCTCGAAGAAGTAGGCATGTTAAATGTTAAGCATGTGGACACCATAATGGATCCTAATGTTAAATAATTGCCAGGACATGGGAAGCCTCTTAAAGATCCTGGAAAGTATTAAAGGCTTGTTGGATGATTGAACTATCTTATAATAATATGGCTTGACATATCTTTTTCTGTTTCAGTTATTGGTCAATTTTTGGACTCCCTATGTGATACTTATTGGAATGTAGCAATTTGCATCCTTAAATATATCATAAGAGCACCAGGCCAAGGATTGTTATATGTTGATAGAGGAAACATACAAATAATTTATTTCATTGATGCAGATTCGGCAAGATCATCTATTGATCGTTGTTTTTCCACAAGAGAATATATTCTTGTTGATGGGTATATATGAAGCAAGACGTGATTGTTAGATTTAGCGCTGAGGGTGAATATCAAGCTATGGCTATGGCTACATGTGAATTAATATGGCTCAAACAATTGCTCAATAAATTGCATTTGGGGACTTATGATCCAATGAATTTGGTTTGCAATAATGAAGCCAGACCCTATATTGCCTCTAATTCGGTCTTTTATGAGAGGACAAAGCATATTGAAGTTGATTGTCACTTTGTGAAAGAAAAGTCAATTTCCAAAGTTATTAAGACACATTTTGTTAATTCAAATGATCAACTTGCAGTTTTTCTCACCAAGTCAGTCCTCGAATAAACTAACTCAATAATCCGCTTGAGCACCGGTTAAACTCGGTCAACTTGGAGGTTGGTGGCTTCTCATTCAATTCGTATCCTCCTTCTTTTAACACTTTCTCTGAGCCTATTATTCTATCTTTCTCCCATTTTTTCTAATTTTGTTTTCATTATTCTTTCTTTGTTTGAGAAAACACAAAATCTTAAAAACCCTTGTATGTTATTTAAGGATTGAAAATTTGCTAAAATATCCTATGATATGTAGGATTTCACTTGTATAACCTTTTTTTTCCATTTGATATGTTGATTGTGGCTTGAAATTTGCATCGATTAATTTGAACTATTAGGGTTTTTTTTTTTTCAACTATAGATGAATTTGGAGGCAAGTTGTGTGTTGAATGGGGTGGTAGCTATAGAAAGGTACTAGAAAAAGGAGTGGAGAATTATTTATGTTTTGTGAGGCAAATGAATTGTGAGGAGGGACATAAAAGGGGCAGAAATAAGGATGAGCCAAGTGATCCAACAAAAACAGGAAGAAAACAAAGGGACGGAGTGGCTGTAGCAAGAAGAGGAGAGAGAGAGGAAAGATAAAAAAATTTAATTGGGTTGACTATTCAAACGTGTAGGGTAATTTTGCTACTAAGGAAAAATTATTCTTGCTGGATATAATTTGTTCTGACAATAACATCAGCATTTAAAAAAATTTAAATTTAATTGATACACTTGATTTTTGAAACTCGAAGTTTTCATATGCTTTCCGCATCAAATTGGTCAGTTGCTTTGTTGACAATTATTTAATGCTATAATATTCTCTTATTGGAAACCAGTGATGGACACAATGAAAAAGAAGTTAGAGGTATTTAGTCCCATAGAATTCTTACGTTTATTACTATGTATTTTGCTTACTTTACATGCTTGTTGTTTGGTTTAAAAATTTTTTTTTTTGAAGACTACATATTAGAAGCTCCTTTTGGTAGGGCAGCACAATGTATTTTCAAACCGTCTAAGCCGTTGAATTGTTAAAAAACACAAATCGGTTTTAAAATCTCTACAAACTAATTAACTAAAAACCAAACTATAGCTGATACGTAATGGTTTGGTTTTAATTCCTATATCATTAAACACATCGCACTATAAGTACAAATAACTTCCTTTAAAATAGTATAAATAATAGATTCGTATAAGCTTAAAAGTGCATATTATTTTAAATACATCAGTATTTATAACTATTAGTTCAAAGTGATTTTCTTTAAAATAAATCAGTATTCGTCCACGTGGGCTCTTTTGCACCAAAATCTGTTTATATATCTAACTTGTTCAAAGAAATTGTTTCTTTCTTTCCAGATGGAATGACTTTGTGAGCATAATTAAATTTCCAAAGATAAACTGCCAACGTGAGAATATTTAACTTCTTTGCTGGGGAATGGAGCCACATATAATGTTGCCAATTTGCACGTTTGAAACAGATACTGGACTTTAAAAGATAGGGATTCAATGCTTAGTGTTTGAAAAGGTACTCTTGCTGTTTAGCTTTCGTAAGTTCCAATTGACTTGTATATATTCTGAAACAAAATGTATCAAAGCCATATGCAGAGCAGTCCTTCTTGAGCAGATTTAATCCCCTTTAATTATATTGATAACCCTCACATAATTTCTGATGATGCACAGAGAATATGAAATTTTCAAGATTGAATGCTATATTCTAATAATAATATCCATAATGCATGATAATTTAGTTTTTTTTTGTAGGATAGATCTATAATTTTTTAAGGTAAAATAATATTTCATGATATTAGACATTTGCTACAATTATCTTATGTAAATGCCTATAATGTTTTGGGTATGATCTTAAAAACCAAATGTGTAAGATCGTGAAAAAGAAACCCCATTTGATATTGCTAAATGTTATGCTAATATCTGATTCAGTTAAGCTGATTTAGTCGAAATGATCCCAACTTTTAGTTACTTTGATCATTTAATGTTTGCATAAACTGTTTTTCTACGAAATCTATACGAAGAAAAACTTCAGAAAAATGTTTTTTTTTTAATTTTTCCCAATATGTTCTTAACCATAACCGAATTTATTTTGTAATGGAATGAATATAATTATGAGAAAATTTTAATTTTGATATCAAATGTTTGAGGTAAATTGTAATTTTGCTATCAAATGTTTGAGGTATCATCAATTTTAGTACCTAAAGTTTGGATGAAATACTAGTACCAAATGTTTTAATTTTAAGCACATTTAGTCCTACTGAATAGTTTTGTCAAAATTTTACCAGAATCTGGACACGTAATATTCAGTTCTGATGACCAAATTTAAAAAACAGAAAAAAAGAAAAAAAATTTATTGCCAGAATTTGTAATTTGAGTTTTCGCACATAAATAAGCAAATAAAACTGAAAATATCCGCCTAGATATTAAATTCATGTGTGCTTGTAATTACAAATTATGGTAATTAAATTTTTTTTTTAAATTTAGTCATCAGCATGTGAGTATTACATGACCAAATTCCAAGTAAGATTACAAAATCAGTCAATAGAGCTAAATGTGCTAAAAAATTAAAATATTTGTACTAGATTTGCCTTCGTCCTAATTTTAGATACTGAAACTGCTAATACTCCAAATATTTGGTACAAAAATTACAATTTTCTCTATAATTATTCGAATATTAAGCATATTCTTTGCCAAAGTTGAAGCTTCTTGAAACACATTAAAAACTAACGCCGGCTTTATAACTTCCAATGAAGGAAACTCCAAATGTAGATTACTTGTATAAATAAACTACGAAGGCTTCTAAACCTACAAAAATACAAAATCTAATAATTCTTTAAATTGTTGATCATCTTGTTATTTTTCTTTTCAAATCCACACAAAAAAAAAGTAATAAAAATCAGTATATGCGAAATCATAGCTCGTCAATTTTTAAGCAAGAACCATAATGGGCCGGAGTCCCGCTTGGATGGCACCATCCTTTTCTGAAACCTTGTTTGATACTTGACCTTCATGGGATTTGATTTTTTTTTGTTTTTTTGTGTGGCTAAAAGTACAAAAGAAGGCTCATTTTTTAGTTTTTTGCTAAGCCGACTCGAATTGTTTTCTCCTATAAAATGGTTTGCATGCAATCGATATTCAATCATCACAATCTCATCACCAACAACTATTTTTGCTTTCAACCATGAAGGCAACTTTCATTCTTCTCCTTGTCATAACATTTGCACTAATTTCCAATGCTACAATAAAAAATACAAAGGTAATAATGGATATCACAGTTCTTCTCTTTTCTCTTTACCTTCCTTCTTCCCTTCTGGTGTTTCATTATTTGGATGAGAGAATATAATTGCAAGCTCAAAAATTTATACATTTTTCCCTTAGAAAAGCAAAAAAATTTCAAACTTCATTTCACGTAGATGAAAAACTTATATCTGTTATTTTTGCACCTAGTGTACACTCATCTTTTTGTAAGAAAACGACCTATGATTTCATCCTCCGTAAGCGATATAACTCTATTTGATTTTGTACCTTTTATTCGGTGGTCCTAATAATGTCCTATCAGTTCATTATCAGACATAAATTTCTTTCATATTTCGGTTATTGCGCTATTTATACAAGTGTTATTCGTGACTGCAGATCTCCAATTTATTAGCATAGGGAACTGATTTTGATATATTTATGTGATGTTGCAGCATTACATTCTATACATGGGGCATCACACGCACCCGGACTCGGAGTCTGTCATCAAGGCCAACCATGAGATGCTCACTTCAGTAATTGGAAGGCATGCAGATTTGAGCTTTTTCCTCTTCTTTTTGGGTCAATAATTGTAGTTTCAATTTCCATGTTTTTGATGATTTTGATTGAAACTGACAAAGATTTTGCAATAAAAAGCCAAACCATAAGTTTGCACAAACTGTACTAGTAGTATCTTTAGTACCAACATGAGTATCTCTTAATTCTATTTTCAGTTTGGAAGAAGCAACGGATGTGACAGTCCAGCATTACACCAGGAGCTTTAGAGGGTTCTCTGCAATGCTAACACCAGATCAAGCTCGAACACTGGCAGGTGATCTGATTGCTTTTCATAATATAAATCTTTTTTCTTTTTCCTAGTAATTTTGTTTATTTTTTGACCTACCATCAAACTCTTAAGGCCAGTGACTTTGTTATGGACTTTATAATTGTCAATTATCTACGTTAGTTTTAGGCAAACAGTAATTTATTTGTTGTCCTTAAAAAAGTCCATCATGGATTATGGTAACCTTGATCGCAAACTTGCAAGGTTTTTTCTTGACATCACGGTTGTTTCCAGTCCTAATCAAAGCAACAACTATTTGTTAAACATTTTGTGCAGGAAATGATTCAGTTGCATCAGTAATTGAGAGCGGGGAATACAAGATCCATACAACACAATCATGGAACTTTCTTAACCTAGACTCTGCTCCACAATACAATCGAATGCCAATGGACATAAGATCAGACGTAATTGTTGGCGTCATTGACACTGGTAACCATTAAATTTTGAATCATAAAGAAAAAAGAAATGTAATCAGTGCAGTGACGGCTAAAATCATACATTTTAATTTACATCCAGGAATTTGGCCGGAATCTAAGAGTTTCAATGATTATGGCTTGGGTCCTCTTCCTTCATAATTCAAGGGACAATGTCAAACAGGGGAAATGTTCACCTCGGCCAATTGCAACAGGTAGACATCATTTTGCAAAATTATCCTTTTTTTTTTTTTTCTTGTTCGAGGTATTTTTAATTAGAATAAAAAAATGAAAGATAGGAATCGAATCATTATTCTAAGACGAGGAAACATGGTACTAGACCCCGTGTCTACATACAATTCTTTGCTGCATTGTCATTCTTTCAAATTATAGCTTCAATCAATGTTCTTATAATTATCGATTGAATTGCTTACAGAAAGATAATAGGAGCTAGATTTTATTCGAAATCATTTGAGGCAGAGAATGGACCTCTTGAATCATTCAACAGAACTTTTTTCCGATCACCTCGTGATGGTGATGGTCATGGATCTCACAAAGCCTCCATTATTGCTGGCTCACTGGTCTCAGATGTGAACTTACTGGGGTTGGCAAATGGCACTGCAAGAGGGGGTGCACCAAGTGCTAGACTAGCCATTTACAAAGCTTGTTGGTTTGATATATGCAGCTTTGCAGATGTACTTTTGGCTTTCGATGATGCCATTGGCGATGGTGTTGATATTCTATCTATTTCTTTTGGCCCTAATTCACCCCAAGCAAGCTAACTCCAGGATGTAATGTCAATTGGAACTTTCCATGCATTTCGTAAAGGAATTGTAGTTTCTGCATCGGTTGGGAATGATGATTTGCCAAGAACTGCAATCAATGTTGCTCCCTGGATCATTACTGTTGCTGCTAGTACTTTGCATTGTGAACTGCAGTCCAACATTTATCTTGGAAGTTAAAAAATTTTGAAGGTATGTCTATGCCAATAAGATTTAACTCTAAGACAACATTTCAGTTTTTGGAAGCAATAATATTTTTTCATCTCAATTATATTTGATAAATGAAATTCTTGTTTCAGAGTTTTGGTCTAAATCCATCAGAACTAGAAAGTACTTCGGGTATAACAGCCGCAAGTGATGCAGCAGCTCCTGGGATTCCCAAAACAAATGCCAGGTGCATGTTTTATATGTTTCTTAGATGACCATTTTCATACTAGTTGAGTAGCTTGGATATACTGTTTTGAAAACCACATTGTGTTGGATGTAGATTCTAAAGGCAATTAATTACTCATATACTGTGCACAAATGCGAAATGTCAGCTAACATTTTTACTTGAACACATATATTTCACATTTTAGTTTGCATTGAAATAAGCACGTAGCAATATATTGCTGTCTTCATCTTATTTTAAGTGTCACGATCAAAGTCACACATAGTATGCAAAAATTAAACTTCAACAATGATACATCGGCCAACAAAAAATGAGTTTACAATATGTCATTTAATTCAGAAAATGAACTGTACTAGAGCTTTTGGATGTAGTTGCTCATTTATTTTACATTCCAAATCACGACACTCATTTTGAGATGGACCAAAATAAAAAGCATGAAACAAAAGATAGTACGGAGAGAGTAATATCAACATCCTCTTCCTCTGTTAAGGTCCTTGCCGTGAAATGATGTAGAGATTCAATTTGTCCACGATTTCAAGTGTAGACTTCTAAATGAACATTAATTCCCAAAAATATTACATCCTAATAGCTATAGATAATGTTGCTTTAAGATTGTAATTAGACATTAAGCTCTAATTAAGATTGTAATGTCAGCTAATTTCTTTTGTTTTTGCAGCTTTTGCCAGATGAACACGCTTAATCCTAACCGGATTAAGGGGAAGATTGTGGTCTGCAAACTTGAGAACAATACTGTTGATCGCATTCAAATGCAAATCTATATAAGAAGCACTGGGGGCGTAGCCATGATAGTTGTTGATCCATCTGCCCAAGACATACTCTTTAATTTTGGCATCCAAGCCACTGTGATACGCCAAGAAGAAGCAACAGAGCTTCAAACTTACATTTCTACAGACAAGTATGTTCTAAGTTTCACTGAATTGTCAGGTTTCAATATAAATTTTGTTCAGTACACGAGTAAGTCTAGATCTTTAAAACATAACTTGCAGGAAAGATTTTTACACTGTCACATTGCACCTGTGAAATACAACCTTGAAAATATAATTTTGAAGAAAAAAGTTAACAAAATACATCATGCTTGCTCACGTACGTTTTTCTTATTACAGGAATCCATTGGCTAGAATGTCTCAAACATTCACCCCCGTGTCCACTGAACCAGCACCAGCAATGGCAATGTTCTCGTCAAAGGGTCCTAACGTTGTCACTCCAGATATTATCAAAGTATGTTTTGCTTGAATTTCTTATGCAATCTTCTTGTTTTCATTGCAAATGATGGAAGGTGCAGAAGCCCTCTACATTTCCCAGAATATGATGATTGCCTCTTCGGGGGGAAAAAAGAAAAAAATCACTACTACATTATACCTCCTTATATCTAGAAGCTGTGGATGTTCCCCCATTCGTAACTTTCAACATGAAGTTCATAATCTTTTTTCAGCGAAGGAAATAAAAGTACATACTAGTTAATTATCAAAGTCTCCCTTATCCTAGAAGAGTTCCATTATATTAATGCTATGGTATATAAATCATACAAAAATCTTTTTAACATGAAAATCAGCGTTAGGGAAGTCCCATTGTGGTAATGCAATGGGATAAATCATACCAAAAATCCTTTTTTTTTTTTAACATGAAAACTAACAACAGATTTTTGAATCCAACCCAATAAACTTCCAATTCTTAAATCCATTCTTGACTTAGAGTATTGATCGGATTCGAATAAACTCACTCTTTCTCTCTAATTTTATTTTTGTATAATTATTGAACCAAAAACTATTTCTTGTATACTAGAATATTCTTTCGAATCATAAAAATTGTGATCATTTACATTAGATAAAACAATTGTGGTTTTTAAAGAAAGCACAATCTAATTTATTTTTTTGTGAAATAAAATATAAATTAAATATTAAATACCTGCCATATTAACATTCCACTTTTTTCAGTAGCAGCCCACTTGTTATATAATATGGTTAAAAGCTAAACAACAAAGGCTTACTATGGAAGTATTGATCTAATGTGTCCATTGCAGCCTGATGTAACAGCACCTGGAGTAAACATTTTGGCAGCATGGTCTCCGGTGGCTCTTGGTAACGCTGGGGGACGATCATTCGAGTATAACATAATCTCTGGGTCTGGGACTTCCATGGCCTGTCCACATGTGTCTGCTGTAGCGGCCATTGTAAAATCTTGTCACCCTTCTTGGAGCCCTACAGCTATAAAATCTGCAATAATGACAACAGGTATACAACTTTCAATCAACTATCTCCATTATACGATGGACAATGATTCACTGACTTTTTATTATCATAACTTTCAATAGAAATAGCAATTCTCATAGAAAAATAGTAAATTTTAATTAAAAGATATTACTTTTCTTCAAAAATTTATTTTGCCACCGCAATATTTTCTTACCCAGACATAGTCTGATGCATCAAATGAATTTTTTTCCCTACAACAGCAACAGTACTAGATAACACTGGAAATTACATCAGACGACATCCTGATGGCAGTCAGGCAACACCATTTGATTATGGTTCTGGACACATAGATCCCGTTTCAGCAATTGATCCAGGGCTAGTTTACGATTTTGATTCCAACGATGCCATTGATTTCCTCTGCAGCAATGGTGCAACCTTTGCACAGTTGAAAATTTTCAGTGGTGAGGCCTTATTTTGCAAGAACACCCCAAATCCTTCCTACAACTTCAATTATCCTTCAATTGGAGTCTCGAACATGAAGGGCAACCTGTCAGTTTACAGTTACAGAACTGTTACCTATGTTGGTAAAGGACCAACACTTTATACGTCACAATTGGAATATCCAACTGGCGTAAATATTTCAATTGTACCACGATTGTTAAGGTTCACAAATACCGGGGAGAAGTTGACTTACAGGATTGATTTTACACCTTCGAAGATTAGCAATGGAAGCTTTGTTTTTGGGTCATTAACTTGGAGCAATGGTGTCCACAGGGTTCGAAGACCTATTGCACTTAATGTGCTCTCTTTGCAGGATTGAGCAATTATACAAAATATTTGTTTTCAGATTTTATTGTAATCTTTTGAATAATTTTTGAAGTTTCTTGCATCTGAAATTATCATTTCATGCAATGATGCTTCTGAACTTCTTTTTTCACTACGAAAATACATTCAATAGATTTTAGCAACTAAAGTTGTCCAAAAAGGAATCCGAAACTGTTCAAATTTTCCCTGAAAAAGAAGAAACAGTTAAATACTTGTATGAAGAATCTTGCATGGCTTCAAAAAATCCCAAAAATAACAAAAAGAAGAACTGTTCATTGTATTGTTGTGCATGTTGGAGTGAAACATGTGACTCTGTAAACAAAGGATGACATAACTATTTAAAAGTTTTAAATCTATTTAATTAAGAATTTGATTTAAGGACTTATTTACTGATTGTTTATGTTTAAGATTTATCTTTATATTGTCCCAGTAAAGGCCAAAAAGCCAGATAGTTAGATGCAGAAGAAGTCACGTTCAAAAATAATTTCCAAAAGTTATTTTTTTTATTTTCACAAATTTTAGTTGATGAATTATAATCACGCAAAAAAATAATTTATGTAAATTTATTTTAGTGTTAGAGTAAAGTTTGAAGTTATGAATTTAAAGTTGGAGATGATTTTTTTTGTTTTTCTACTTTTGAGATTTTGTAAACAATGGGTAAGAGAAAAATGCTTCGGTCAAAGGGTTGCATTTTTTTATTCAAGTTAGAATGCTTGTTACTGAATATTAGTTTATTAAAGTTGAAATACTTGTAACCCATCTTTTTATTCAAGTTAAAATACCTGTTACGAATATTAATTTATAAAAGTTAAACTATTCGTTACAGGATTTTAGAGGTAAATGTATTTCGTAGTTTAAAATAATACATTTTAGCTTTTTAGTCAAAATAATTTCCATGCTTCTCATGAGTATTTTCGCTTTTTGTTAAATTTGTTAGAGAAGATGTTGTCCTTCGTACTTCAAATATAGTTTCCTTATGGACTTCTAAGCTTCATTAAACTTACATATGAAGTGTATCTTTCAACAATTTGGCTCCTATCGTCATTTTATTATTTTGTGTGATCCAATAAGACATTGGGTCCTGGAATATCATCTGAATATTATTCTGAAATATTCCTTACACACGTTCTCAAATTACATTTTTCTTTATATTTTCGACTTTTCATATACATCACATTTCAAAAAATGTTATAATATTATTATAATCTAAAAAAATGTAATTCAAACGAAACCATTACTTTTGAAATTTTAGGTTTGATTCCTAAAGTTTGGGCTAATTTGAAAGGATCACGAGGGTTGACAATTTTAAGAGATTAAAAGGAACATTTTCTAATAAATTGTAAAGTTTGGCTTGGGTTTTCTGTGCCATATCAAGGGATTGAGCCTTTCTTTTTCTTTTTTCTTTTTTCTTTTTTTGAAAAGAATTCTTCCAAAAAAAAAAAAAAGGGATAATTACAGATACCTCCCTTGAGGTTTCTGATAATTTCACATTCCTGCTTTCATGTTTTAATAATTTTACTTACATCCCTTAAGATTTCTATTCAATAACAAAACACACCCATGAGCTACATTATTCCAAAAATGACCTTGTTATTAATTAAAATATGTTTTGTCAATTAATTGTTTTATTTTGGTGTTAAAAATTATAGTGCATATTTTACAAAAAGCGCACTCGTAAAAATCAATGCATATTTTATATGGAAATGAACTTATATTATTCAAATTTGAATAATATTTTGATAGAAGCTATTCCAAAATAGCTACCCTTTGTTAATTAATTCTTTTGTTTTGGTGTTAAAATTATTTTCTATAGAAAGTGCATTTATAAAACTTAAACTATATTTTATATAGAAAGCATACTATGATTCAAATATGAATAATATTTGATTGATTTTAGATTTATTTTGCTATTGTATTTTTTATAGCTTTTATCTGATTAAGAAAATTTGAAAGTTTTAAATTGATTATTTTATTTTGTCTTTGGGGATTTAGCTAGGGTTTATTTAGTAAAATGAATACAAAAAATTTATATATGAAAAAAGAAGAGCGAGAAGTAAAATTTGAGAAGAATTTTTTACAATTAGTTTGTGTTTTGTATTGTTCTATTAATTAAAAAGGGCATTTAGAAATAATATAGGTCATGAGTGTGTTTTGTTATTGAATAAAAATCTCAGCAGATATAAGTAAAATTTTAAAACATGAGGGGAGGTATATGAAATTATCATAAACCTCAAGCGAGGTATATGAAATTATCCCCCCCAAAAAAGGCCAAAAAGAAGGAAAAAAAAAAAAAGAAATTGGTCTATCTTTCCTGGCTTTCATTAAAACTGTGAGTGGCGAAGCTAGTGATAATGGTTGACTGGTCACGGGAGATTTGTAGATGCTTGTCAAGAGGGAATATGAAAGCAAATTGAAGGGATAAAGAAGAAACAAAAAAGATAAAAGAATAACAAAAGAAAGTAATTATTTTTCCTCACATCAACAATCGTCTGGCTGGCCCATCCATGTCAATCAACATAAAAACCAAAAAATGGTGCAAATAAAATGTAAAATGAAAACTTAAATTCAAAGCTATACCAAAAAACTTCAGAGAGAGAGAGAGAGAGAGAGAGAGAGAGAGAGAGAGAGAGAGAGAGAGAGAGAGAGAGAGAGAGAGAGAGCTGAGAAGTGGTCCTTGCCCTTTCCATTTCGTTAGGGTTGCAGGACCCATAGGCATAGCTTCAAATATTAATTAGGGTTAATAACACTTTGCCCCCCTAACCTTTAAATATATACAATTTGCCCCCTCTATGTGTCTTGTTTGACTTTGACCCACTTAAATAAATTTTCTCTTCTCAAATTAACCTTATTTATTCTTAAACTAACTTTAGCTTTATGAGTTTGGATTAATTACTTCAATGATCCTTGAACTTTTTCATGAGTGCCACTTTAGTATCTAATCTTCTGATTGTGTCTATTAAGTCCCCAACTTTTATAATAGAATTTAATTGGCCCTTATACCAATTGATGACAAAATATCCTTCTAATTATGTCATTTTATGCTTTTTTTCTCTCGCTTACTTTTTTTCATTTTTTATATTTATTTTTCTTTATTCCTTCGATTTCTCCTTCCAACGCCATTTACATCCTTAAGAACTTTGGATTTGGAACTTCACCAGTGCTATTTCTCACAAGTTAATTGCCATGATTTAATGTAACATAATAGACGGCTAAAATGTGTTCCAGTTGAACCAAATATGAATTGAAACAAATATAAAAAATGAGTTGATTTTAGAGGAAAAATTGGTTACACTAAAATGTTGTTGGAGGGAAAAATCGGAGGAATAAAGCAAAATAAATATAAAAAATGAAAAAAGTAAAAGAGAGAAAAAACATAAAATGACATAATTAGAAGGATAATTTTCTCATCAATTGGCATATGGGCTAATTAAACTCTATTATAAAAGTTGAGAGACTTAATAGACACAATTAGAAAATTAGGTACTAAAGTGATACTCATGAAAAAATTTAAGTATCATTAAAGTAATTAACCCAAACTCATAAAGCTAAGTTAGTTTAGGAATAGGTAAGGTTAATTTGGGAAGAGAAAATTCATACAAGTAGGTCAAAGTCAAAGAAGATACGTAGAGGGAGCAAAATGTATATATTCAAAGGTTAGGGAGGCAAAGTGTGATTACCCCATATCTTTAGGGGGGCAAAGTGTTATTAACCCTATTAATTACTATCAGAGAGAAATTCCACATGACTAGAATTAGCCAAACCAATACGACTGGCGTTTATACTCAGATCCAACGAAAGTGCCAAATAACGATACTGATAATATTTTGTAAAATGTACCTCTATGACTCATTCTACTGATGTATATTTACCTTCTATTTGGTCATCTTTTACTTCATAAATTCCTTGGAGATCAGGATTTGGAAAAGTTATCACTGTAATCCTTTCACCCACACACACTCTCTTATAATGTGTGTATATATACATACATACATATATATATATATGTGAAATTTCACATTGTATATTATATATCATGTTATTATCTTATTTCGAACTTTATAAGAGAAAACTTATATGAACAACAATTTTTTAAAATATTAAAACACCAATCTCTTCAATTGTCCATGAACTTACCAAAATGACCATATCTCAGTTCCTAGCAAACTGCTTTATACTCAAACGCAAAGCGACACAAATTGTGGAGAGCTAATAAAAACACTTCTGATTTCATTCTTTGATTCCTTTCCCAGTATATTTGTATTTTTATTTTCTGCCTTTTCCAATCCTTTTTTAGCACTAGTAAAATTTAGTGGTGTTAGTAAGCAGAATACTTGTCTAAAATGGACCTCCCACTTCTTCCATCATATTTGGCTGTTAAAAAAGCCAAAATTCATCCATTAAAAAACCTTCTAACTACTCAACCTTCTTTCTGACTCGACCAAACCAAAAAGAAATCTTAGGATTCCTTAAACGTTATTTACCCATTAAAAAAAATAATTTCACTCCCACTACCCTGCAAAAACCGCCACATTTACTAGGGTTCTCCTGTAACAGTCCACATTTAAATGTCCCTCTTTGGTCTTCTTCAAAAAAAAAAAAATGTCCCTCTTTGGTAAATTTCTGGGTTTTTTAATTTAACCCAATTCTGGGTTGTTCTGGGTTTCTTTTGCTAGGTAAAATTCTGGGTTCTTGATTTTCTTTTTCTTTTTCTTTCAAAAATCCAAAATAGGTTTTTCCCCCCTTTTTTCCCTTTCTTTGATTTCTTTGAACCTTTTTGCTGGTGGGTTTGAAAAAAGCCAAGAACTTTGACACTCCTGAGCATTGATCTTGAGGTTCTATTGCAAAAAAAAAAAAAAAAAAAAAAGCAAAAAGACCTGAATTTCTTGTTAGCTTCTGGGGTTCTAGAAGCAAGGGAGAATAAAGAAGATGATTGCAGAAAAACCCAATTGGATTACGCATGAGGGGATGCAGATTTTCTCCATTGATGTTCAGCCCGGTGGGCTTAGGTTTGCCACTGGTGGTGGTGATCACAAGGTTTATTTTTTCTTTCCTTTTCTCTTCTTTCTTGCATTTTTATGTTGTTGTACCCTTTTTCAGTTTAAATTCTGCTGTGCTGGCCTGGAAATTTGAAACTTGTAGAAAAGTTGAAAGCTTTGAAGAATGTGATTCATAAGAAAATTGCTATAAATTCTTTTCACAAATGGCACTGCTTCTTGTATATAGCTGGTAAGAGTCTTCGTGGATTTCTGTTTCTTGTAGTTTTAGAGAAAAGAATTGATGGGATTCACCTGTTCTTTAATATTTGAAGTTCTATGTGCTTAAAAGCAGTTGTCTTTTGCCTCATGTAGCCTAACAATGTTGTATTTGGTAGATTTTGTTTTTGGGAGATTTAAATTATTTCTGTCAAGATGTTTCAAGAACAACACGTTGCTTCAATTTTGCAGTGTGGCACTATTATTTGGTTTCAATTTGGTCTTGTTTGTACCAAAATCTGTACTTCCTGACAAACCCAAGCAAGTCAGAGAAAGCATTTCCGTTTCAGGTTTCCGTGTCATGTTAGACGCACCCTCTCTGTCTGTACTAAGTTGTAGGATGAAATTCTTCCGACTGGACATGTTTTGCCTCTAGGTTCATTTTGTAATTACGTGAATTGTAACATGTCCGATGTTGACAGGAGATTCCAACTCAAAATAGGTTCAGTGTTTCGGCTTATTTATACATCATTTGAGTGAATATAAAGTTCCACCTTTTCTTCTTCTTGTGAGCATGATATCCAACTGTGTTCTGTCTTATGCGGATAAGAGGCTTAATTCGATCAACATCTGTATGCTCAACACTCGTGCTGGTCTGTTTGGCTGTTTTTCGGCTTGTTGATACATCATCTTAGTGAATATAAATTCACTTTTTTCTTCTTCTTGTGAGTATGATATCAAAATGCAACCGTGTTCTGTCTTGTGCGGATAAGAAGCATCATTCTATCAACATTTGTATGTGTCAAGATGTGAACATGTCTTTTGTTGTGTTGGTGTTCTACTTGATCATCTGTGGATGTGTTGTGTGAGGGTGTTAATACGTATATGTTCTTTCATTGCTGTTATACTTCCTCATCTACTTTTTGTGGAGCTAATGTATCTAAAATATGCTTGCAGGTTCGTATTTGGAACATGAAATCAGTTGGAAGGGACTTGGATACTGATGCATCAGTACCAAAATTGCTTGCAACTGTCCGCGATCATTTTGGGTCAGTTAATTGCGTTAGGTGGGCAAAGCATGGTCGATACATTGCATCTGGCTCTGATGATCAGGTGATCTTAATTCACGAGCGAAAACCTGGTTCGGGAACTACTGAATTTGGTAGTGGAGAACCACCTGATATCGAGAACTGGAAAGTTTCCATGACTTTGAGGGGACACACTGCAGATGTGGTAATTAGAGAGTTAGATTTGTTAAGGTTATTTTCTGCATTGAACATTTTATACACTACACATTTTGACTCTCCTTAACCTTTTCTGGTTGAACGAATTAAATAATTGACTACAGCATGTCGTCTTTTTTTTTTTTTTGTCCGGGGGGGGGGGGGGGGGGGGAGGGAACGAATTGGCTTTCTCAGTAAAGTTAATTGAATATTTTAAATCATGTTTAATTATATTGCACATGACATTTAGGGCCTATACGCAGCTGCTTTTTTTAAACTGCTTCTATTTTGATTTTGAAAAATCTGTTTTGTGATGTTCTCAACTATTTTTTTCCCCCCTTACTTTTGAGTTTTTAAGCTAAAATCAGGAGCAATTATAAAACCTGCTTTTAGATTTTGATTTTCGCATTTTCCTTTATTAGCTTGTACAAGAATCAGAATCACATGAGCACGAACTGTGATCTACCTTTGTTCTCTAACCAAAGAGTTGCATTTTGTTCCCTGCTTGAAGTAGGTGGATCTTAATTGGTCACCAGATGACTCAGCATTGGCTAGTGGGAGTCTGGATAACACTATTCATATTTGGGATATGAGTAATGGCATCTGCACTGCTGTTCTCAGGGGTCACTCTAGTCTGGTCAAAGGAGTTGCTTGGGATCCCATTGGTTCTTTCATAGCAAGTCAATCTGATGATAAAACGGTCATTATTTGGCGAACAAGCGACTGGAGCCTTGCTCATAGAACTGATGGTCATTGGGCCAAATCTGTATGTTTTCCCATGATTTGTGACTTTGATGTATACTCTTTCTGTGTGTGTGTGTGGCATGTTAACATATACTCAGATGTAACATATGGTGCAAAAGTGTATGCATGCATTTTATATGTGCATAAGTGTGTGTATATACAAACATGGATATGCATATATGTATTTAGGAGCCAGTAACTACGTGAGTAGCGGCAACTACCAAATTTTTTGACAACTTTGAGCTTTAACAAATATAGGTTAGTCTAAGAAAGATAATTGACATAAAAAACAATTAAGAATAAGTTGCTTTTAGTTTTTCAATAACTTCCGCATTTAATACTAAATGGTTATAAAAAAAAAATCATGTAACTCTTATAAAATTATTGTTCTCTTACATGTGAAATATGTGCATAAATGTGGCCAAAGTAAATCCATAAGAGAACCCTCTGTGGATATCAAATACCATTGTAGTTCAATACATAACAGAAAATGTTAACCCTGGTGTCAGAAAGTTTTTCCTTAAACATGTTTAGATGAATAGCCCTTAGAAAATTCTACCTATTATCTTAAATATTTCCAATAATGTTTTGTTCTAGCTGGTCCAAGAAACAATGATGAATTACAAAATTTTTGATACCATTTGGGAAATCTCTATGAAGATTTTAGGGTGCATTGTAAAAGTTTAAACATTTCTGGTCCATTGGGAAAATTTGTCAAGTTTTCGGTTGTATTATTTTTGTCTCGGCAAATATTTAAGCATATACAGATGAGATTCTTTTCCTTCCTCGTTTCTCTTTCAGCTTGGATCCACCTTTTTCAGACGGCTTGGATGGTCACCTTGTGGCCACTTTATTACTACCACTCATGGTTTTCAAAAGCCGAGGCATTCTGCACCCGTTTTAGAGAGAGGGGAATGGTCTGCTACTTTTGATTTCTTAGGTCACAATGCTCCTGTCATTGTGGTGAAATTTAATCATTCAATGTTTAAAAGGAATTCATCGAATGCTCAGGATTTGAGATCTGGATCTCTCGGTTGGACAAATGGTTCTGCCAGGACTGGGGGAAAAGATTCTCAGCCTTATAATGTTATTGCAATAGGAAGTCAAGACCGTACTATAACTGTGTGGACAACTGCAAGTCCACGACCTCTCTTTGTGGCAAAGCATTTCTTCTCTCAAAGTGTTGTGGATTTGTCATGGTATGTTGGCTTTATTGGAATGAACTGAGTTTTCCTCCTAAAAAATAACATTTAGTTTGTTGGTTCCAGATGCTTGAATTTATATTAAACCATACTTCTTCCAACTGCATATTGCTTTTTAAGTTTTAGCTTGCTTTCTGGGTGCAGGAGTCCTGATGGATATTCTCTATTTGCATGTTCATTGGATGGGACGGTGGCTACTTTTCACTTTGATGCGAATGAACTTGGCAGCAGGCTTAGTGATACTGAACTGGATGAGTTAAAGAGGAACCGTTACGGTGATGTCCGAGGTCGACAAGCCAACTTGGCAGAAAGTCCTGCTCAGCTGCAGCTTGAAGCAGCTGCTGCAAAGCAAAACTCAAGCAAAAAGGTGACCTTGGATGGATCACAGAAGCAGACTTCCATAAAACCTTCTGTTGATTTAGGGATAACAACAAAAGTTTCTAAATCTCAAAGTGAAGATAGGCAGAAAAGTGAGGGAGCTACTGTTGATGGAGTAAACAAGTCTACCTCCCGGATTTCAAGTCCTGTAAAGCAAAGAGAGTACAGGCGCCCTGATGGTCGAAAGAGGATAATTCCTGAAGCAGTTGGAGTGCCTGTTCAGCAGGAGACTATTTCTGGTAGTGCTTACTCCCGAGCCCTTGATTTTGCTGCGTCGTCAGGTTTAAGGACAGATGAAAATGGTGTCTTACATCAAGATTCTCACATTAAAGAAGCTTCTGTGAGGAAAACAGTATGTGGGAGCTCTGATATCAAGGAGCGTTTTGGTGTCAATGCTAGAGCTACTATTAGTGAGAGCCTGGTCATTGAGAAAGTTCCAGTCTCTGCAGGTAAAGATGGAAGCATTAGTATTGAGCAGACGGGACTTGTCAAGCATCAGGGATCTGTGACTTTTGGAAACAATCTGGTAATAAGGGTGTTTGATAAGAAGGCAGGGGAAGATGCACTGCCAGTTTGCTTGGAGACCCACCCCAGGGAACATGCTGTAAATGATATCCTGGGGACGGGAACTACAACAGTGATGCAAGACACAGAAATTATTTGCACAAGGGGAACTCTAACTCTTTGGTCTGACAGGATTTCTGCTAAAGTAACTGTTTTAGCTGGAAATGCCAATTTTTGGGCCGTGGGTTGCGAAGATGGATCTCTGCAGGTGAGTTGGAAACTTCTTATATGATTTTGTTGATTTTGTTTTCAAGTTTGATCATCTAAAACATCCTCAAAATACGAAATTTTATTTGATATCTAGGGTACAATGAGAACTAATTCTGTTTCTCTGCTTGTTCTGCTTTAGTGTCTGGTTTTAGTTCTGGTTGTGTTCATATTATTATGTTATTATTATATAAGATACTACATTTTATTTTAACCATTCTAAGCATATGAATAATCCAAGGATTCTTTTGATATATTTTAAATTTAGTTTTTGAAAACCTTTAAATTTTTTATTCTTATCCTTTAAATGTCTGCCCATGAGAAGATATATACCAAGTGTGGGAGACGGGCCATGCCAATGATGATGATGGGATCTGCTGCAACTTTCATTGATTGTGATGACGCTTGGAAGTTGTTGCTTGTTACAAGGAAGGGATCCTTGTATGTATGGGATCTGTTCAATAGGATATGTCTCCTCAATGATTCTTTGGCTTCACTAATTACTTCCGATCCCAAGTCCAATACTAATGATGCAGGTGAGAGATAGGTTTCAAAGTTTTGCATACAAGATTGTCTATTAAAGTATTAACGGGTGTTCTTCGTAGCGTGTGGTGGTATTGTTTCATAATCATGACTACTATTTCAGTATTTAATCATGGTGTGGTACATGTGGATGACTAATGCAGTTTACCCTTTGAATCTTGTTCCAGGAACAATAAAAGTGATATCTGCAAAATTGTCCAAATCTGGTTTTCCTCTTATTGTTTTGGCTACACGTCATGCTTATCTTTTTGATACCAGTCTCATGTGTTGGCTGAGAGTTGCTGATGACTGTTTTCCTGCATCAAATTTTGCAAGCTTGTGGAATTTGGGTTCTGTTCATGGTGGTGAGCTGGCTGACTTGCAGGTTGATGTCAGGAAGTTTCTGGCTAGAAAGCCAGGATGGAGCAGGTATTATGCATTTTCTAACTTGTGAATTCTGCTAAAGGAGCCATAAAAGTGTGTAATTCTGCTTTTCTTCAAATTGAATATCATATTGTGCTGTCAATGGCCACTTTCCAGATATTTGAGTATGCCATGTCTTTTATGTTCCCAATCCCTTGAAAAGATGTTCTCTATGATGTTCTTTTCCTTTTGTTTAATATATAATAAGTTTTACTAAGTTTCTGATATATGGCTGGACAAAACACATTGATGTTCATTAAAGGTAAACTGATCCATAAGCTTTGCTTTTAACTCTTTTTCACTCACTTCACTTTTGATGCTGCTATGCTGGTACAGGGTGACAGATGACGGAGTGCAGACACGTGCGCATTTGGAAACTCAATTGGCTTCCGCACTCTCATTGCAGTCGCCTAATGAATATCACCAATGTCTTTTGTCGTACATCCGGTTCCTAGCAAGGTGTGTTGTTGGCAATCCCTGGTTTATGACTGTTTATGGCTTAAAAGATTAGTCAAATGTGAAATAAGATGACTTTCTGCTGCAGACTTTTAATTGTTCTACGCTACACAGGATTCAAGTTGTTTGTGGACCCTTGTTTGTCAATTTGATGGTGACTTATCTTAGATTGTAAATCAAATAGAATGGATTAAATCCATGTGTATGCAGTTGAATCCAGTGCAGCTCATAATACATTTTCTATCTCTTTTAACTATATCTTCTTTGTGGCTCAGGTTTCACTGGTTGCTGAGGGTTGGGTGGGTTTTTACTGAAGAGACTTGTCCATAACAAAAACTTAAAGTGAAATGGAATCCAGTATTTAAATGATGAAATTATTTTCTTTGAGGGAGTGTCTTGTGCAATTTTAAAGGAGGTGCAATCCCATTTAAATTGCTTGTGTCTGAATATGCTCTATTATGCTTGACGCTATCTTTTGCTTTAATTTCAATCATGTGATGCTTTTCATTGAATTGGGTTGGTTGTCTGTTGTTTTCTTTGGCGGAAGTGCTTATATGTTGTTCAAAATGCAGAGAAGCTGATGAATCCCGTTTACGTGAGGTTTGTGAGAGCTTGCTTGGACCACCTATCGGGATGGAAGAAGTTAAATCCCCTGACATGAGACATTTGTGGGACCCTTGTATACTTGTGAGTCCTCTATTGCTGTATCTTGCGATACCTGGATGTGTTGCTCTGTACCTACCAAACACGTGCATGTGTGCGTGAGTGATTGTTATGTGTGTCTGTGGATTTTTGCATGGGTATCTCCATGTCCCTATGCATGTCAGCAAGCGCATGATTTTGCTACTTTCTTGATCCACAGGATGTTATACTGCAACATTTGCTTGACACTGATTACATGTTATGTTTAACTTGGTGTTGTTTGAGTCGACATGTTATAACATTTTCCCATGTTTTGAGATTAATATTCATACAGAAAAGAAATTATTTTTAACACATCATGTTGACTATAAAATGTTCAAATTAAAGGTACTGTACTTGGACATGATACGTGAGTTAATTGTCTTCTATAAAATGCAATGAACAAATAATGGATTACTATCATACATGTTATCTGTAACAAAATATGCATGTGTAATATCCTTGTGTATACAAATTAATGTATAAGATGAACGTGTTGAAAACTGCTAAAGTAACAATTTTCTTTCTCTGCATTTTTTTTTTAATTCTTATCACTCCATCAGTTTTTTTGGTCTTTTAAGGCGCCTGAAAGTATTCTGGGATGTTACAGGGAATGAAAAAGCACAAGCTTCTTAGGGAAGATGTTCTTCCAGCCATGGCATCCAACAGAAAGGTTCAACGGTTGCTCAATGAGTTCATGGATCTTTTGTCCGAGTATGAAATAAGTGAAACAAACTCAGACGGACAAAACCTTGCACCCTCAACATCCCAGCCAACAACAGACAAACTCAACTCTGACATGCCCATGACTGATCAAATGGACTCGGCTCAACCTGTAGCTACTCCAACTACCACTTCTGTCCCGGCAAAAGTTCAGGATGATTGTTCCTTGCAAACTGCAAATCAAATAAACTCCCAAGTAAGAGAGAAGATGGATGTCGACTTGCAATCAACAGATATAGCTGGACCTGTACCATTAGCATCAGATCGAATGAACCTTGATGCCGCACCATCAGAAGCAAAAGACAAGAGTCCTTGAAGTCCTGGCAGGATGCTAATCGTTACTAATTGTGACTTCAATTTAGCTGGTTAGTGAAGATTTCTGCCGTTGCTCGCCTATAAGGCGTGTTCAGCTTCTTGCATTGCACATGATTGTCATCCTCAGCTTCTTGCTTGATTTCCGGTTCGCCTTCTCCTTCTTGCCTGTAAAGAATATCTATGTAGCTAGCAGTGTTAAGTCATAACAACCTCCATTTTTGTGACACCACATCAAGAAGCTGTGTTTGAAGGAAATCTAGTGCATATACCAAATCTGTTTTGGTTGATTTCTTTTGACTTAGTTATGTGTGTATAGTAGATGGCCTGCTCACGAAGAGCATCCATTGTAAGATGCTGTAATTTGTTTTCTTTTATAGGATTTTTTACTTGTGCACATAATTAATTCTGTAGTTTTTGTTGCTTTTGTAGGCATTTGCACTGAGAGGTAGCTTATTAGTTTTAGTGTTCTCTTCTTTTTTGGATAAGTTTTGGATGTTCTTAATGTTGAAAAATAGCATATGTTAGAAATCTGAACTTGTAGCTTTCAATGTCAGTTGATTTGAATAGCTGCAGACATTACATTTACACTTTATATCTTTCAACTCTTGAAAGGGAAGCAACTGCTGTAGAGCTTTGGGATTCATGCATAATTTACATTCGTTATGATTGATTCTTTGTTTTGTTTTAGGTAGAGGATTTCGACATGATCAGAATCTGCTGTTACCCTTCTTTGATGTGCGCATTCTCATAAATCACTGATTTTATTATGGGAATTTGCAGTGCATCGTATGGTTAGTTTCTTAGAAATCATAGAAATTGGCTCCACATTTTGTTGATAGCTGTAGAAGCAATTTGAAAAAGATTTTGATCTCCCAACTCTCCTTGTCAAGCACAATTCCTAGCGCATGAACTGACCTTTAGATTTCACTGAGCAACAATTTCTGTACTCAGGAGTTGGGTAAGGCCATACTGAGCCCATCATTTTGGCAACTGTTTGACAAGAAACTACTTCACATTCCCTAAACAGCAGATTCCAATGCTGCCATAAATTAGGTTTGAGAGTACCATCAATACGGTGCCATAAATTAGTTTAAAAAATGTAGAATGGTAACTTGTTCTGACACGAAAAAGCAAATATAGAGGAGTATCTGTCAAGAGGGGAGAAAACCATGAGAAGTAATTCGAGGGAGAATATATTAACTTTTAAAACTTCTTGGTTTTGAAATTTGTTATTACTATAATCTTGCCTGCGGGCATGTTGTGTGGTGGTACTAGATTCATGTATTCTTTTAGAAGCCATTTCTTACAAATTCTTTAATCACTATCACTACGAACTTTAATCACTATCACTATAAGTATCATTAACTCTATATAGATGATTTCTCCAAACAGGTTTGGTTTAGTAATAAAAAGGATAGCATTCTCTCCAAACAGGTTTGGTTTAGTGATAAAAAGGATAGCATTCTCCCAATAAGGTTAATGACTTTGATACAATAGTATTTTGGGTGGAATTATAAAGATCCCAATAAGGATAGCATTATCGATTGAATGATAATGATAATTGTGTTTCAAATATTAACTATGGATGTCATTATCACTGACACCCATTTCTTTCCTTGGTTCCCTTAAACCAAATATCCCCTTATTCTACCAATTACGATTCACTCCCTAGTTCTAATATATCCAAAATATAATAAATTCCAATGTTGGTTACTTTCATCATCTTAGCTCCCAATTTGAGAGGGGAGCCAACAAAAGGGCGCAGAGATATTTGTAACCTTTCACTTGACTTCCTTGCTTTCTTTTCTTCTTCATAAAGGGGAGAAGGAGGTGAGGCTTTTTCTACCAACTTTACTTCCCTCCTTTGTTTTCCTTCTTATTCCTCATCTTTTGAATTGGTTGTCTTTTTACCTCCATGTGTTTGGGACTTTAGATTATTTCCTTGTTGCTTGCTTGCTTAAGAATGAAATTTCTCCATACGAAAGCCCAACGGTATAACTTGTAGCACAGTCAGAATTGACAAGTCACCAATAGAATGCTATAAAACCAAATAGAAGTTTCTAACTTCTTTCCATAATATTCTTCGAGGCCTCTTTGGTATAAAATAAAACTTATCTTAAATTCTTTTCAATTGATTGATTTGACTTCAATCATAAGAATGTCTCTAGGCCCATCCACTTGCAAAAACTTCATGTTGACACTAGGCAAGCAGAGTAATTTACAACAAGATTGCACAAGAACAAAGCATTTTCTCTTCAAATCATTAAAGATATTGTATTTAAACGTTGCCCAAAAGTTTATATTGCCTCCGTTGTTGGAGTAGTTACTGAATACCGATATATGATGATTGATGTTGATTCTGTCGTCTTATATCTTATCTTTTCCGCAGCAAATCCTTTGCCTATATTCTGTACGCTTTGTAAAGGTGGTCCTAATAGTTTTTAGTCACGAAATTAATTCAAAGTCAGCAAAATGTCGAGGAATTAAAACCTGTATAGAATAATCATTCCAATAGGCATTAATGAAACTGAAAATTTGAGTATCTTTACATTTGATATCCATTGATGGGCTTGAAATCTAGCTATATGCCAAACACCTCCAATGCTCATCAAAGGTGGTTTACATGTACAAGAGGGATAAAATTCATGACAGTATGTTTGAAAGATCACTTAAAACTTGACTTTTTTTTTTTGTTTTGACGAAAAACTTAACGCAACTCTGAGAGATGATGATAAATGTATAACGTTGTTCTTGTGAAGCACAGAAAAGAGTAATATACTTTATGAAATACAACCATGTTTATATGATTTACCATAATCTTATCCTACAAGAAAATGGCAACGAAACGTAGTTTAATTAGTAAGACGCTTCACCTAAGATCTGTAAATCTCGAGTTCAAGTCACAAGAGGTAAGCGGAGTCCTACTATTGATTCTCTAGAAGGAAAAAAAAAAATCCTACAAGAAAATGACTTAGACAAGGCGCCAGTAAAATCATAAATTAGCAGAGGTTAATTTGACTGGTATCTTATTGAATCACAGAAAGCAATGGAGAGTGAAAAAAAAGGTGAAAATGGAAGTTTAATTAGTGCATTGGAAGCGAAATTATATTTACCAAATAAGTTGCATGGTACATAGAATCAGCCCTTTTATTTGACCGGAAACAATTATGGCAAAGCTGCTGCCAAAGCCAATACTATGCAACATTTTTTGGGTTAAGACAAATTAATCTTTTCTCCTTAGAAATTATTATTCGATTGGCCAAATTTTTTCCTTTTTCCTTTCATAATATTGCTGAGAATTTCTCACACAACTTGTGGTTAATCATTTAGAAATCATGCAGCAATTCTATAATCCTAAGAGTTAGTGGATTAGATAATTTTTCTTATACAAGTTTTCTTCTAACTGTCATGATGTTTCGGTTAATGAATTTCTGCATCCATTCTTGTTGAGCTACCACATATACATTAATAGCACTACTTTGTCCCATATGTTAACGTAGATTCAGTCCTTGTGTTAGAAACAATTTATTATCCTTTGGATCTAAGAGTACAAATGCGGGTTGCGCTGTTGAAAAGCGTAACATAAAACCAAGGCCGACATGTACAAATTCAAATGTGAAAATCTAAATTTCTTAAAAAATTTCTGAATCGAAAGTATTATTTCATTTTAAAATAAAAAACATGGAAGTTAAATTACTTTCCATTTATAGATGAAATGATTGACCAATTACACATTAGTATTGGTAACTTCTCAGTAAATAAAAGTTTCGTAGATTTACGAGTTGTACTTATGCAAGTTTCGTGGATTTACGAGTTGTACTTGCATCAATATCAAAATTCAGAATTCTTTCAGGACACATATTTGCGTCAATTACATACATAAAACTCCAGTAAATAATAAGAAATATTTTGGGAGTTGGAGCACATTTGGATCAACAACATATATGATATTCCAATAATACGAAATTTGTTGAGAATGTTTATACAAAAGACTTTGACTAGTGAACTTCAAGAAGGAAAAAGAAGAAAACATTCTAGTTTTCAATGCTTATTAGTTACAATTTGATAGTCCCACCAAAAAGAGACAGACAGAATTTTCATGCATATAGCTTAGTCATGCCCACTTGGTAGAAAAGTGTAAAGTGAATGCCAGTTGCTAACAAATATTATTGTTTGAATCTTCAACTTTAGCTTCAATTTCAACAAATTCAATTCGTAGACTTCTCGAAGCACGTTTGAAATTCACGCATGAAACCTGGTTAAATTCAGTCAACAAACCATTTAAATTCAACACATGTATAAGCTTCTTTACACTTCATTTGGACAAAAAGAAAGTGGGAGAAAAGAAGAGAATTGAAGAGTTAAAACTCTTTTATTTGGAAGTTTAAGTAGGAGGAAAAGAATTTACATGAAAGATTTCTAAATCCCTCAACAATCCAATTTTATTTTTCTCATTTTGTTTTTCAATTTTAACTGTCAGATGTGGTCTATAACAAATCATGGACTTCCATGCATGTTAATATGCTTAACAAGAAGTAATTTATGCACTAAATTGTATTTCATAATAGAAAGATAGGTTCAAGTTAGGCTCATTTTACCAACCAAATCTGATCTTACCTCCAAGGCACCGCAAGTATAGTATTTTAAAATTTCTGTGTGATCTACACAATGCAGCATTTAGGTGACCTCACACCAAGCAAAAGTAAAAAACAATTAGGTTAGATTATGTTTTTACAAATTTTTTAATTGTATTAAAGTAAAAAATATTAATACAAACTACCAACTGTAATTCCATGTGTCAATCTACCAAAAGAAATCTTCCAACAGTTTTCGTGTGCTCCATGATTGTACCATTTTTGAGGACCCTAGACCATATTCCACAACTATATAAATTCTTCCTATCCATTAATTGTCTTAGTGAAAAATTCCCCTAGCCTCATCCGAATCCTTTTGTTCTTTACTTCTAATATTTTTTCTTTCTTAGATTTTTGCATTTCTTCGTACTCAAATTTGCAATGGAGTTTGGGAACATTGTGCAGTGTCTTGAGAACAGGACCATTCTTGTGACTGGTTCCACTGGTTTTCTTGCAAAAAGTAATGTGTCTCTAATTCTCCCCTCTAGTCTGAATATGTTCTGTGTCTTTTTTTTTTTATTTTTTTGGATGGGAAGGTAATATTGAGGAATTTAATGTAACGTTAATTTTATTTTGGATGCAGTTTTCTTTGAGAACATACTTAGAGTTCAACCAAATGTGAAGAAACTCTATCTTCTTATAAGAGCTGCAGATAATAAGTCAGCCTTGCAGCGTTTCAATGATGAGGTGCACAAAAAGGGCTTCTTAATCAGTCTACAAATACCATATACATCCACTTTTGTTTTGTTCTTTTTATTTTTTAAAGCACATGGACAAATGTATTTGGCATTTGAATAACTTCGTTGCTAATGGTACTGAACCATAGATGAACACCTAAATGCTGATAATGGGATTTCCATATGTATATTTAAATTTTACTTTATAACACCATTCTTTTACTCAAGAGATACATTTCCGAAATCTAAACACCATTCTTTTACTCAAGTGATACATTTCCGAAATCCACTTTGTGTTTCCACTCTATTTGGTATACATAAATAGCTTACATAGAGAACATACTTTTCTGTTTATATTTGTTGGTTTTGTTTTCTTGGGGAAAAGTTAGGTGATGAGAAGCTATTTTCTGTATCCAATCCATCATACTTATTAGTTTAATCAGCAAATTAACATTCTTTTTAAGTTATTTTTGCATGGTGGTAGTTTAAATGCGTCAAATTCTGTTCCAATAATGTCTACTTTAAAATAAGGACTAAATGTATGATAATATCACTAATTTCTCTGTTTTAATTATTGTATAGTACACATGAATACTTTCTCCATTCTACATTAAATATTATACTTGTCTTGTTAATTCATTCTAAAATAATATTCACTTTCATTAAAATAAAACTTCTAAATTATAAATACTCTTTATAATCAAATATTTTATATTTTACAAATATAAGTAGGCCAACATATACTCTACAATCTCCTTATGTTTCAATTATCTAATGTGATGGGCCCTACATGTTTCTCACCACCTACATAGACTACTTTTAATTCTTTTTCTCCTAAAACTTGTATCGATCGAGTGAAACTAAGACATTTAAGTTAGAACAAAGGGAGTGCTGTCATTATGAATTTTGTTGTATGTATATAAGATAAAGTGGTGCATATTCCTCCTAAATATCATTTGGAAATAATGATTGGCATGCAAGATGGTGTTTAGTGACCATTATATTGCTAAGAGAACTTGTCATCCTCATCATTTCAAATTTGTGTCTAAAATTGACTGAGATGTTGTAGCTAATCTCTATTCTTGCTCAGATTATATCAAAGGACTTGTTCAGGGTTCTAAAAGAGAAATGTGGTCCAAATTTTAATGCCCTTATATCACAAAAGATTACAGTTGTGCCTGGTGACATCACTTGTGAGAATTTAGGAGTAAAAGATTTAGCTTTAGTTGAAGAGATGTGGAGAGAAGTAGATGTTGTGGTTAACCTAGCTGCAACAACAAACTTTGATGAAAGGTACATGCTGCCAGTTTTTCTCCAATGACATAAATGTAGAGCTAAGCAGTGTGCTTAATCATTCTTCGATTTCTTTGGTAGGTATGATGTATCCCTGGGTATTAATACACTAGGGGCTAAGCATGTATTGAACTTTGCAAAGAGATGTGCCAAATTGAAGGTGCTTCTCCATGTATCAACTGGTAAGCAATTAATTGTTTGTTATATAATATTACTTAATTAATCTTACTTAACTAATCTTTTTCTTCAAAAGTAAAAAAGAAACCAATAGGAAGCAGACAAGTCGTGTTTTTGTGTATACAAAATTACATATTTTTTTTAATTTTCTTTTTGTGTAGATCAAAGTCTTTATAAAACTACATTGGTAGATATTTATTAATTAAAATGCAATAAAATACGAGAACAATGATAAAACATCTCTCAAATTTAGCTGTTTTACCGATTTTTCTCGTCACTTTGTAAATGAAATATTTACGTCTTTGTGGAAATGCACTAATTTAATTCCTGTTGGTTTTGTACTAAAGGCAATTAATTCTAAAATTATAATTTATATTTATTGCCAAGTGATAAGGAATCTAAAGGGTCACACAAAAAAAAACTAATTCTCGGGTTAAATTAATTTAAATAGTTATGTGATAATTATGAGATTACTTTGTGAGATAATTAATCCCAAGTACTTATTAATAAATAGAGTAATTATAATAGTGGAAGAATTTCATTTTTGAAGGAAATTAAAACCTACTTAAATATCTTTTTTAGTAAGATATCTTATATCCAAACATCAATTTTAATTATTTTTCAGTCTTAAATGATCACGAGACTATTACAATTTACAAGAACAAAAAGGTCAAATTGGATTGTCCTTTCCTTTGTATCCCGGGCTAGCCCTAGCCATCCAGCCACTCCCCCTTTCATTAGGAGATGATGCCCTCCTGTTTTTCCCATTATCCATTGCCAATTGCTATTCTCAACCTGCCGCTTTCCATCTCTTTCTCTTCCCCAAATAGTGACTGAAAATGGGGTTTGGGACCAAATTGAGTCATTTCAATTTTGCAAGGCACATAAATACATCATTAGAAAAGTGAGGGACAAAAAAAAAAAAAAATGAAACGTAAAATGTAAATTTTTTCCCCTAAAATATCATGGATACTATAGAAAATCTCCAATAATTTGCCTAGTATTCATCTTTCGAGTATCCAATATGTCTCTTTTGTAGTTCATATGTCAACTTCATTTTTTGTGTTGACCTGTCTCCATCAAATTTGGTTTGTGATCATTCATCTTGCATCATCACCTCAATCCAATTTAAAATCAGGGACCGCTTCTGTCTTGGTTTTATTTTAGTTTTTTTACTATAAAGGGAAGAACAAAAACGTGAAGCCAATAAAAATCGAATTGCATTAGTAAAGAATTAAATTTAGTACTTTTAGGTTAACATGTTTGTAATGAATTCCATTTATGATTGCCACTGGTAATTATATATGAAAATGAAGAACTCTTTTTCAGCTTATGTATCTGGTGAAAAAGAGGGACTCGTGTTGGAGACCCCATATGAATTGGGCGAGACCCTCAACGGGACATCTGGGTTAGACATTGATGTAGAGGAGAAATTAGTGGAAGAAAAACTGAAAGAGCTTCGAGCTGAATATACTTCTGAAGAATCTATTAAATTAGCCATGAAGGATCTTGGAATCCAAAGGTTTGTGTTATTCTCTACTTTTTTCTTTTTTGATGTAACTGATATATCTCCATATGTCTATGCATCAACACATATTATGTATGAAATTGCATATATTATAGGTATTCTTCTTATAATACAGTAATTATATCTACAAAATATTCGTGGTATTTACGTTGTGGTGTTTACAGTGTTTTCACATCTCTATTTGTTAGGCACAATTAAGATAGCTCAACATGATTCTCCTCCATCTACCACATGCACTATAAATATAGTTTGGACTCAGAGTGTCACTTTTTCAATGCCAAGTCCAATGTTACTAATGAGAAGTTACTACCTCGTGTTTAGATTTATCGCACTTCAGATAAATTAGATAATTATTAAAATGTAAAGCAACGCGGCAACTCCTCATCAATGGCACTAGACTTGGTACTAGAAAAGTGACACTAGGGAACGAAAAAAAATAAAGGAGAGGTTTGACTACCGAATTTTAATTGTTGGCCCGCATTTGACTTTGATCTTTTGGAAGAGTTTACATATAAGAAAATCATCTGGCTTAAAATTTAGTGCCATATTTTATATTTCTTAATTTTTCTTTCTTTCGCTTTTTGTGTTGTGGTATCTGAGGTCTATTATTTTTTAGTCCCCTGATCTCACTATTGGACACTAATGCAGCCAGAAAACATGACTTTGGCGAAACAATCAAACCTCTGGGCTACCATAGAAATCTAACGAGCACATCAGTTGTAGGAAAACGATAGCAACTACTGACTTTCCTGAACTAGCATGTCATGTTACACCTGATGTTGCACGCGTTGACTACGAAATCTTACTTTGTAGAGTAACATTTTGCAACGGCTGGACAAAATTGTATTTCATGTGTCAACAAAATTTTGTTAAAAATGATTACCAAAACTTATTTTCAAATAATTGCATTTCGGTAATGTACGAAAATTAGACAGCAACGTTGCAAATAATGAAAGGTCGTAGTAATATTTCAACAAAGGTGTATTTTTCAGTTGCTTGATTTGAAAAACTAGACGGAAAATATTGCCGTTCTTGATTTTTTTAATTAAAAAAATCATTTATATTTTAATTTGAACTGGATTTGTATCTCTACTTGTCTAATAAATCTTGTAGAGCAAGAAAATTTGGATGGCCAAATACTTACGTATTCACTAAGGCAATGGGCGAGATGCTATTGGGACATCTGAAAGGAAACACCCCTCTTGTCATTGTTCGGCCTACAATCATAACCAGCACTTACAAAGAGCCTTTTCCTGGTTGGGTTGAAGGTGTCAGGTATTGTTTTGTAGGAAAAATATTGTGGTGATGAAAAGTTATTGAAAAACAATAAGTTTTTTGTGAAAAAGGGTAAGTTTTTTCAATACTTTACTATTTTTTAACAAAAATTTACTACTTTTATTGACAATTATTGTAAATAAAACTCACCATAATATTGTCCTACTCTATAACATATTTCATTTCCTTCCCCCCCCCCCCCCCCCCCCCAAAAAAAAAAAACGACAATTTCATTAGACCGATTTCTTGGTCCATGACCAAATTCCTTTTTAATTTTTGTAACTTCAGAACCATTGATAGCATTGCTCTTGGTTATGCTAAGGGGAGAATGACATGCATCCCTGGCGACCCCAAGACCATACTGGATATTGTAAGTCTCATTCCTCATTCTATGGTTAGTGATTGCTATCTATGTCCTTCAAATATTTTGGCACAAACTTAAAAAATTTATGTTAAGTCAAGCACTTGTTTGGTCAAGGGTGAAGATCTCATCAACAACTTGCATGAAGCCATGACACCAAGAATTAAGAGTTTCTTTACAGACAGGCTAAGTTAGATACTCTTTTCACAAACAATCAGTTTCACACCTAAATAAAAATCGACCTCATTATTAGTCTGAGATTTTTCTAAATACAGGGTGACATGCATCATCTAAGCACCAATCACATATTTGTTTGTTAAACGCCAAAATGAAATTTGGGGGCCTACTTGGATTGGGATTTATGTTTGTACTTAAGCACGAGAACACACATCTTTAAGTCAGATTTGACGAATTTGATTGTAAACTATAAAATCATATGCAGATCCCAGCTGACATGGTGGTGAATGCTATGATCGTGGCTATGGTGGCTCATGCAAATCTACCAAGTGAAATGACCATTTACCAAGTTGGATCTTCTGTATCAAATCCTTTTCTATTCTCTGGTCTTCAAGACTATGGTGTCCGTTACTTCTCCAAGCATCCATGGATTGACAAAGAAGGGAAGCCCGTAAAAGTTGGCAAAGTCACTGTTCTCAGAACTATGGAAAGCTTCCACACATACTTGACAATTCGTTACTTGCTTCCACTGAAGGTTGGTTTGCTCTTCCTCCTTGTCTACATTTTCCCGTTTCACTTTTTTTTTTTTTTTGTTTTTGTAAATTTTAGTTGGTCTATTTTTACTTAACCTCTGAATTATGATCAATCATTTAATTCAGGGATTAGAAATTGTGAATGTTGCACTTTGCCAATATTTTGGAGAGCTGTATGATGATCTTTATCGAAAGATCAAGTTCGTTATGCGCCTGATCGAACTCTATGGACCTTACTTGTTCTTTAAGGGAATGTGAGTATGACTATATCTGATCATTTAGTACACTTTTTGCCGAATAAACATCATCAAATCGTGGAGAATATGCAAATATTTTTATCTATTTTAACGCAAATTTCCTTGTGCAGTTATGATGACATAAACACAGAAAAACTGCGCCGTGCTACAAGAGCGTGTGATCCGGAGAATGTGTTCTACTTTGATCCCAAAAGTATTAACTGGGAAGATTATTTCATGAATATCCACCTTCCTGGGGTGGTAAAAAACGTATCCAAATAATCAAATTCCATTTGATTATTAATCGTTGAAGGCAGCTTCAAATTCAAGAATTGAAGTGTTTGATATATTTTTATTGAATTGGACCATACTTTATTGTTTTCATTTTCATGGATCACATGAGAGGCATTGTTCAAGAAGATTCATATATTTGTTGAAGTCCATGGATTCCATGTAGTATATTGTTTCTTCAATTCACTAAAAAGGAAAATTTTAACTTATCCACTAATAGAAAAAAAAAAAAGTTCGAGATTTACCCACTGACTTGGTTTATACAGCGATTATTAGGTAAAATCACGCACATATGTTCACATCCAAAAAAGTTCCAGAAAAAAGAAAGCGAGTTTAGATCCACTCTAAACAAACCCCACAACTTCTTCATTCATCCGCTGTAGCTTCATGTCCACAACATTCTTCAATCCAGTCCTTCATCATTTTAGCCCAAAAAGGAAGTAAGATTTGTTAGAATTGTTTGTTAATGAACTTAGTATTTGAGGCTTGCTCAGTTTAGAATCTCTCATCAAAGAGAATCTGCGACTGCTTCCCGCGGGTGCAATCGCGGATTCTCAGTAGAGAGCATCCACAAGGAGAATCTATGGGCGGAAGCACCCTCAAATCTAGTCGCGGACTCTAGTCAAAAAGTACATGTGAATAGAAGCTGTGGGGTAGGGTCCGCAGATCCAGTTGTGAACTCTCGTCCGAGAATATTTGCGAGCAGAATCTGCGAATGTTCAAACTTTTTGAAGTGTTTTTTGACACCTTTTCATCCAAAATTTGTTACCTTTTGGTGCCTGAAAACCTTTTTGGATGTGTCAGAACATGAATAGACATATGGGCTTTTAATTCTCGCTATAAAGAAATAAGTCTCAAAGAGAACGAACTGAAAACTTGTACGTGAAAAAGAATTTAAACTATTGAGAGACAGTGGTAGCTTCCGCAAATACATTGCAATTCGCCACTTACCATTCTTGAAGGTTAGTCCTTGAGTCCTTATAGCATGCTTTATTTATTGATTGAGGCAACAATTTTATTCTTTTCCTCCTTTGTTTTACGCTAGTTAATATAGTATTATATAGTATCAATTTTGACATGGATCCATGGTGTATGATATACACAAAAGTATACTGGTATGCTAGAACGCGACAGAATATCAGACACTTAATTTTCACTAGTGTAAGGGATCGGTTTAATGTGCTATAGTTGCAACAAATGGGGGAATGATTACAACGGAAAATATTCAATAAAATTGAAACAACATAGGCCAAAAATTGCAATTTTTCAGTTTTATGTACTGCTTTTAAATAGAACTATTTACCGGTTTGCATGTTGAAGTTGTATGATAAAAATAGAACTGTAAATTTCCTTAGTATATGGAAGTAATGTGTTGCAACATGGAGTCCTAAATCAATAGAGAGTACATGCGAGTCAAAAAACAAGATATCAAATCTGTAACAACCAAAACACCCAGGCCCAAAGTTGTAATATCAATTTTGTGCACTAGATTGTAAAAGTTTGTTCAAAAAAGCCCCTTTTTTTGTCAATTATCAAAGGAGAAAAAGAGAGTTCTTTGTCGTCTAATCCATCGTACGTAACTATAATTTTGGGATAGTAAGTAAAATAAGAACTTTGGGGTGAGGGGGAGGAGTAAACATGCGCCAGGAGAATTTCTTGTAAAATTCTAACTTGCACAGCTAGTATTCTTCCTCAGTTCTGCTCAAATTAATTTTTCAATTACTTTTGCTAGGTTCATGCTAAGAGGTTAATTGTTCCATATTGGTTTGAAAAAGAAAAAATAGCACTTAATATATAGGTTTGGGTAAAGACTTAAGCTTTTAAGTCAATATTGGATTCCAACTTATATATTAGACCTCTTTGGTGGATTTTTTCTATTTTTTCTCTCTAACAATTGGTAGTAAAGCCCTATGTTAAAGTCTTGGACTGTTGAGCTACTCATTGGCTGTTGGGCTACTCATTGGCAAGTGATTTCTTCTTGGTGTTGGGCTCAATGTTGAACAAGTGAATTTTTCTCTTCTTGGGAGTTGGACTAGGGAGTCTGGAGTTAGGTTAGAGGTCCAATGATATTGAACCAGAGGTCCCGTTAAAAAGAGGTTAGAATCCACATTTGAATTGACGAAAAATGTGCTTATGTTGAGTAATGATTTAGGCTTGAGGAAGTGTTTGGCTTCAATATGAGGGTCTATACATGAAAGGGGAGAGAGAATTGTTAGGTTCATCGGTAGAGATTAATTGTCTCACATTAGTTTGAAAAAGAAAGAAAAGAGCACTTAATATATAGGTTTGGACCCAAAACCTACTAATTTAACTTTTTGGATCAAGGTTGAATTCCAACTAATATATTAGCCCTCTCTGGTGAACTTTCTCGGTTTTTTTTTTTTTTGGTTTGGTGGAGGGCGTATGCCCATTAATTTCTCGGTTTTTTCTCCCTAACAACTTTGATCGTTTTCTTCATCAATTTAGCTATCTAATTCATCAGTCAGTTAGTTCTATTAGAGTTTTATTATTGAAGTGGTTGATGTAGTCTTAATCACACAAATCTCCCTTACTATTTTGCATTGTTCTTGTTCTTCAAGCATCATTTGAATGTCAATGACTGAGCAAAGTACTGGAGCTGGATCTAAATCACCGGTGACTCCTATTTGATGCTAAGCAAATTCAACCAAAACAAGTCCAATTGATGGATCTAAGTGGAGGAATTAAATTGGAGATTGTTTTAGAAGCTGGTTGTTCTGATAATCTTCAATCATCTCTAAAAAAACTTTCCTAAGCTGGGATTTGAAGGAAGCTATCAAAGTGAGTATAGATGATGTAAAGGTAGGTATAAAAAATGGAGAAATGAAGTTGTTGTTTTTGCCTTGGATACATCTCCTCCTTACTCTGTTATGAAAAGATTTGTAGAGAATAGATGGAAAGACATGGGAAAATTGAGAAAATCAGGTTACAAAATGGAGTATTCATCTTCAATTTTGATTTTGAAAGACAAAAGGAGAAAATCTTAAGCCAATTGCCTTGGTTTTTTGCAGTAAAATGTTATTTTTGAAACCATGGACACCTCAGATGGATCCAGAAGAGGAGGAAATGAAAAATGTACCCATATATATTAGACTGCCAAGTTCGAAATTGCATTACTGTACTGCAACTAGTTTAAGTAAGCTTGCTAGTTATGTTGGGAATCCGCTTATACGGATCAAAAAACAGCAATTCATGGAAGCCTTTCTTATGCAAGAATATGTGTGGAAGTGCAAGCTAAGGGGGCCCTTTGCCAACAATAATCCTTTTACAAATGAATACAGATTGCAGGATTGTCAGAGGATACGGTATGAATGGATACCTCCCTATTGCAAATCTTGTGGGAAATTAGGACATAATCAAAACAATTGTCTTAATTTTACCAAAGAAGCAATAGATCCCAAAAGTAGCACATGCTGAAGGAAAAGGGGAAGTTCTGAATATTGATTACAAAGAAGGCAATATCCTAATAAGAGAAGATAAGGAAAAGGAGAGAGTAGAGCATCAAGACAGAGTGCTAGAATAAAAGGCTGGTCAAATTTGAGTTAGTGAATATAGAACAAGTAAAAGAAGTCATAACAAGCGGAGATGTAGAAATAACTCTAAGTAACGGTTTTTGTGCACTTGTTGAGGTGAATGTCCAAATGGATGAAGTAGTCTCAAACATGGATGAACCAACTGTTGTCATTCCACCGGAAAGGTGTAGATTGTAAATCTATTGTGACAGAAGCTGAATTTCAAAAAAAAATGTGACAGATACCAAATTACCAAAGATTGAAAGATGTATGAGGAAAAAACAGGCCCCACAAAGTGAAGGGGCATTCCATCTTTAATGCTTATATGTACATATACATATACATACATACATACATATACACACACACACACATATGTATGTATATGTATATGTTGTACATGTATATGATAGTTTACAATTCAATTATAGATATATTTGGTATAGTAGAGAACAATGTAAGACGTAAGAATATTGAGAGGATTTTAAAAAAATGGTTACCGTGATGGAAAATATTACACAATGCAACCAAAGATGGCGTGAGCAGAATCTGGTTTTGCTGGAATTCTAGTCGAATGCAATGTTCGATATTAGCTACGCATCAGCAAGCTATAACTTGTTTGATTCAACCTTTGTGTGTGTGTGTGTGTGTGTGTGTGTGTGTGTGTGTGTGTATATGTATATATCTTCAAAGGTGTTTTTCTTAATGGACTTAAACAAGGATTTGGAGCATCCCTTTTGCACAAGCACTCATTTCGACTCCAGCTGATCCAATTTTGCGTATAGTAGTACTGGTCTTAGAATTCCAGCACAAACTGCTTGAAATCTTCACCACAACTCATGTTCAACATCTATAAAAAATTTTTAGAACAACATATAATATTTTTCACCCAAATTTGGCTTTTCATGTTCTCACAACTCTTGTCTTTTTTCAACTCACTTTCTTCCTTTTTTTTTTTTAACTTTTGTTTTGCTTTTCACTAAAACACTTTTCTTTTCTTCACCTATTCTTTTTTCCAACTTTTTTTTGTTGTGCAAATACGCTTTTCTCACAAAAAGTCCTTTTTTTTTTTTTCCTGAAGAAGCGTACAAAACAACACGAACTAGAAAGATCAAACATTAAAACCAAGAAAGTTCAGATTTTTTATTTAAAAAAATAATACGAGAGGAGCTACATGATACTTTGACCTTAAAAAATAATATTATCAGAAAAAATTAGAAAATCATGTTTGTTATAAAGAAAGAAATATTTTTCTTGAGAATATTCTATATCTATCCATCAGTACTTGACTTTTTACATTTGTCCCTTCTTCTTTCCAACTGTGTTGTATATAGATACTTTCTAATTGTGTTATATGTAGACACTGAAGCTAGTAAACACATTGTGTTGCAACAATTTTGGAGCCACATATGTCAAATCCAAAAGGAAGATCAATTCAGTTATTCGTTTAGCAGAACTGCACCGTCCATATGCGTTCTCAAAAGCAATGTGAGTAGATTTCTTTATGCTTTTTGAATTAAATTTTAATTAATAAATAAGTGATTCTAATTGTAAACTAATTAAAAAGGAAAGTGAGAGAAAGTGATGTTGAGATGTTTAACTTCGACCCTACAGGCATCCTATGGAAGGATTATCTCATGAATACTCATTTTCCGGGAGTTGTAAAGCATATATTTTAAATTTGTTTTGTTTGATGCTATCTTATATTATTATAAATTGAATTATCATGTCAATGTTAATTAAATAATTGCAGTTTATACACTACTAGAGGTGGTCAAGAACAAGTTGAATTACGTAAATCTTAATCTAAGTTCTTATTGTTTTTAATCGAGCTAAATCTTATTGGATACACGCCTATTGGACTCCTACAATTACAAGCCCAACAGGATGGGTTGCCCAATAGTATGATTAGTTAAATTCAATTACATTTTGACTCCCTTAAAGTTTTTTTTTTTTAAATTTAACAGAAATATATTAATAAGCAAGCATTGTACATTGTTGGAGGTTACAGCTAGTTTATGTGCTAGCTGTAACTCAAGTCTAGAAACCTTTGACACAGTACATAAATCCAACAAAGTAATTCGATATTTTATATCTTTGAACAATGGCTGAAGATGATAAGGAACGGAAAGGATATCTTTGATACCAGACACAAGTTGCAAGCAATCTGTAAGAACAAAGATATATGTGAATCCTTTATTTGCAGCCGTATTGAGAGCTTGCAGACAAGCTAAAGCTTCCGTTTGAAGACTTGAAGCAACATTAATCCTCTTTCCTTGCGAGAAGATAGTGATGCCTTGGTGATTCTTAAAGACAAATCCAATTGCTGCATTACCTCAATCCATCCTGAAAGATCAATGAATTTGTACTCTTATATTATTGTCATTGGCAGTGGAATCAGCTCAAGACAATGAGTGTCCTTTTGTTTGAAAAGATTCTTCATCAGTTGCAAATTGCAATGAAAGAGTGGGATCCAAACATCTGATATATTTGAACATAGAATTTGAATTATGAATAATAGTTATAGGGTTCTAGCAGTTATCATGCCAGATGACTTGATTCCTCGCTAACCATATTTTCCAAAACATAATAATAGCAAAAGTATGTATGTTTGGATCATGAATCTCTTGAAACCAATTTAATATCCAAGACCTGAAGGATATTTTGTCATCAATGTCAAAATTAAGTCCTAAATAGATAAACGCCATGCCATTTTTGAGATAGGACATTCAAAAAACAATGTTCACATTTTCTTTTTGCAGTCCGCATCTGAGACAATTTGTAGATGATACTATTCCTCTTTTGAGAAGAGCAACCATTGTTTGGCAGATATCATGCAAAAGTCTCTAGAAAAAGAATTGGATTTTTAATGAAATACTAAGTTGCCACAAAGTTTTGAATATATGTTGAAGTGATTCAGGGATTTGTTGATGTGTGGAGGATGCTGAGGGCCTAGCTTGCTCATAAAGTTGTCTTACAAAGAAATATCTAGATTTGATCGAATAGTTTCCATTTCTCTCTTTGAGCCAAATTTGTAGATCATTCTGGGGAGTGGTAGGAATGTGTATTTTCCTAATAGTATTACATACTTCTTGTGGGAAAATTGTTGCCAAGAGTGCATCTCTCCAAGTGCCATTGGAGTCAAATAGGAGATGCACTTTTAGTCATTGCCTCTGACCTTCTGCTCATATAGGATGGGATTATTTTTTATTAGGCACCCATGTGCGTAATTACCAAAGAACAATGGGAAAAAGTGCATGTACCTAAAAATGCAAATCACCTAGCAATTAATTTCCCTTAATTAAAAAATAATTGTGAAAATGATAAGACATTCAATAGTTACAAAATATCAAAGCTTTTGTAGGTATTAAAGAAAAAAAAAATCACACTTCTGGGTGGACTCGTTTGTGCTTCGTACCGGGCCAATCAGACAAGACAAAGTTGTCTTAAAGTTCAAACCAGCCTAACCGTGTCCAGAATCTTACCCAGTGAGAACAGGCCCTCCATTTATGAAACTACTGGATTGGATTCGAGAAGCCCAACAAGTCATCCGCTAGGATGCCCTTTGAAGTTTGATACATTCCCACTTTTGCCCTGGTATTTTCCCTTTTCATTGCGTAGGAAGACCAACACTTTCTACGGGGGAGAAAAAAAGATCACAAAAACAATCGAAATTCATGATCCATTGACATTGGGTTGGGATCTGATCAGTCTATTGGTCCCAACAAATCAGATGATATTTTGGGGGTCCAAATCAAGGTTTCCCCACGTACCACACCACCAGCGTATTTTGAAATAATCACCATGTAAAATTAAGAGGTGTTCGGTTCAAATTCCTCAATCACTATCATTATGAATATCATTAATGCACTTGTGATTATGGATTTTGATGATTCTCCCAACATATTTGGTTTAGTAATTGAATGGCGTATCATAGCTCCCAAAACAGTTAATAAGTTTGATAAAGTAGTAATTTGGGGGGAATCATACAGACCCTAATTAATCACTTTTATTCTTATTGAATGATAGTGATAATTATTTTTCAAATATCAACAATAGGTGTTGTTGCTATTAATACCCATTCTCCTCCTTGATTCTTCTAAACCAAACATCCCCTTAGAGAATATCAAATATTTTGAAATAATCACCATGTAAAATTTAGAGAACATCAAATATTTTGAAATTAAATTTGATTACAACATCTATTGTCTCGTGTACATTTGTTATTAATTTATAACTACCAAAGTGGCAGTCCTGACTTCAGGATCTTGGCTTGGACACTAAGGGGGCGTTTGGTAAAACTGAAATTTGAATGCTGAAATCTGAATACTAAAATCTGAATTCTAAATAATTTAAGTTGCTGGATTTTAAGTATTGAAAAATTTGCACGTCCACATTTGAATCTGAATACTGAATTTAATATGCCTGTTTGATAATAATATGCGGCTGAATATTGAATATCGTAGATCCCGTAATTTTATCCCTTTGAATTGAATATGCCAGTTTGATAATAATATGGAACTAAATATTGAATTTCATGAATTTTACGATTTATCGGTGTCAATTTATTTCTCGTAATTTATGATTTTATTACATTTGACTAAAATACATATAATTGAAGTTTGTAAATAATACAAAATAATTAAAAAATATTTACAAAGAGACGAAACCAAAAAAGTGATAAATTATCTCATAAAAGTTAATAGGAAAAATATAAGAGCTAGTGTTTAGATGAATAAATACTTTTAAGAGTCAAATTGTCTACTACCATGAAAAAAAACTATAGGAGGTTTTAGAGAAAAAA